>JAZKJV010008502.1:600000-853535 GCA_037367405.1 Ottelia alismoides
GGGGAGAGAGTATGTTTTGAACGCTGGTGGTGTTCGCGTGCGTGACAGGAATATGTTCCTCTTGCTGTCGTTGCTGGATCTTTTGATTTGAGCCGTTCCTCCCTCGCACATCTTGAAATGGAGCCTGAGATGCAAAGCTCTATAGGGATCTGTACATTTTTGTGACTTGTTTGATAGCTTTCTTGTTGATTTTTGACTGTCAGATTCGGGCTCGTCTCAACCCTACGAGGTGGCCATTTTGCAGGATGATCATATTCGTTCATGTCGTTGGAGCTGACAGACCTGCTTATTACATGGAAAAATGCTTGATGAAGTATCCCGCCTCACCTTCGTGTTGGCATTTTAGATTATTTATAACTTCTGCTATTGGGAACGTCACGCAAATAATTGTATCTCGATATTGGGAACGGATAGGGAGGATTGCAGCAGAGGTGTTATAATCCTCTTTAGGCTATTTTTATGATTTTGATTTCAAAATCTAACCTTATAGATTGTATTTTAGTTTAATTCTCTACCTATTCTCCAAATTTCGCCCAAATCAGAGCTTTTTTGCTATTTTATCTTAATGGTCAAACATTCGGATCTTTTTTAAATCGAATTTAAGTTGCTTAGATTATGACCAAATGTTTGGCCATTAAGATAAAATAGCAAATTAGCTCGGATTTGGACGAAATTATGAGGATAGGTAGAGAATCAAACTAAAATACAATCTATAAGGTTAGATTTTAAAATCAAAATCATAAAAATAGCCTAAAGAGGATTAAAACACCTCTGCTGCAATCCTCCCTACAACAGAGGATCTGTTCCCTCGATATCTGCGCCCTTGTGATGTATATGTCTCGTTAGATTGGGTTGATTTGTACCTTGCGATATCAGAATAAAAGCATTGGAAACAGGGGCTTATTATCTCAACCTAAGTTGCTATCCTCATACAGTAGCCATAAAAATCTAAAGTGTGACCATGAAAACAAAAATACCACAAACCTCATGTCCCCTTCTTTTAAAATCACAACATTAACAACTACAACAAGGCCTTTGGTTGGCACGGAATGGAAGTATTTTTCGTGGGGAAAGAGTTTGTATCGAAAGTGTAATAGAGCATGCCAGACTCCTATATGGGTCTTGGTCTTTGTAACCTTGTACCTAACTTGTGAATATAAGTTTTTGGGTGTCTACCTTCACAGTTTGACACCCTTTTTCCCTTTAAAAATCTACAACAAGGCATTCCCCGACATTAAGTATGATCGGCGACATGGATTCTTTGCATCCACTCGAATCTATTTTGGGCCATTCTTGAACTTGCATCCAAATAACTAAGATACCTTCGCAAGGTTTCCTTTCAGCACTTCGTGGACCTTCCTCGCCATTCCTTAAGTAATATGCTCAACATCCCAATTCTTGCATCTTCAAACTGGTGCATCAACTCATCTCCTTTGTAAAAGATCAAACCATCTTAACCAGTTCTCTCTCATCTCATCCTCTATCAGAGCTACACTAACTTTCATTTTAATCACCTCATTTCGAATACATTTTTTCATGTATCCTCCAATACCCTTTTCCTATTCAGGTCGTACCGTCAGCTACGACACTACTCTTAATTTCAGTTCTTCCTCCCACATCCACCATAGAATTTTCATATCTGCAACCACCACTCTCTACACATGTTTATGGTTCACATGCTAACGATCAGATCCATAGAGCATCGCATGTCTCACTGCTACTTCTAATATCTTCCTTTGATTTTCAAGGAAAATTTCTTATCTAGAGAATAATAGAGGCTCCTCTCCACTATAGTTAACTGATGAATCTGTGATTCATCTCATTAAAAGATAAAAATAAAGCTTGATTCCCAAGTGATTAATTGCATTTAACCATTTAAATTATTATTATTATTTAACGCAAAAAAAGAGGAAACACACTTAGGTGTCCGCCCCAAAATATTAAGAAAAATTAAAGATCAAGACAACCAAGACTCTAATCTCGAAAGATATGAAAGATCTCCCTCCAAGCCGTACATACGACTTTCATCGAATACAGCCTTACGCATAATTCTATATGTATCTATGAGATCGAATATGAAATTCTGTTTACTCACTTTAAATTGAGTATCCATTTCCTTCCTTTTCCTGTTAGGATTGGAAATCTTGTATTTTACATATCCATACGATCGAGTCCTTGGGTTTCCGAAATAGTGTAAAGAAGTGCTTCGGATCATATAATCACGTGTAAATAACCTAGCTTCCCATCATTTTAATTCTTTTATATTAACTCCAAATCTAATGAACTCCATTGTGTACGTAATACTTACTTAATATAGAAAAAATACCAGAAAAATAATAACTTGTATATATGCTCAATAAAACCAAGCCCTAGTTTGCAATCAAAAGGTCGTAAAGTCAAATATCTCTCATATACAGTCTTCTATGAATCCCTGCTCACTTTTGAATTAATGTACATTCAACTACCTACAAATCAAGATCATTTAAAAGAATCGGACTTCATATGTAAAACTTAGATTTTAAGTCCTCATTGTATGTATATTTTGAATAACTTGACAACATTAATTTATTTACACAATTAACTCTTTTTTATTTGTTTCTTTTCATTTATTTTTTGATTTGTGTTTTAATAAAGTACGTAAAAATCCAAACCCTAAACAAGTTAAAAATTAAAGAAAAAATGTTTTTGAGTCTGCATATAGAGCATGTAAGTAAGTCTATCATATTTTATTTCTTTATTTTATTAATCACTAAAAATCACAAAAATTAGAATAGATGTAAATATTTCTTTTATTTTTATTTAATTTTTTTGAATTTTCTATTATTTAAAAATCATAAAAATTACAAAACATAAAAAATCTAGTATTTTATGTACATAGAGTACCGCCAAAAATATATTTTGTACAGATGGCTTCTTTTGATTTTGATTTTTCATCGAGACGAACATCTTTCATGAAGAACACTTTTTTATTTGATATTGTTTTATATTTTATTTTGAATTTTCTTTTGTTGTTGGATGAATTTCCCCTTCATCTAATGGCCGATATCATTTCACCTTTATTTTATTTTTCTTACCTTTTCTTTTATCTCTTTTAAAAAATAATGGTCACGTGATCTTTCCTCGACCGTTCGATCTCGACCAATCAAACGATCGAGATCTCATCTTCAACCTTTGATTCTTGCAGCCGACGATGACCTCCCTTGCCGCACCTCTCTCCCTCTCTCCTCTACATCACTCTGCATCTCCACCTCTTCCTCTCAGCAATTGAGACCCTCATACAACCACTCCATCTCGCTCCATGTCGCCCATTCTTCTCAACCAAGCCACTCAACCCTAACCTCCATCGATCAAATCCTAGGTTTGTGGACTGATCCAAACCATCTGCCATTATGAGCAAGCTCAAGATCGAGCCTTGGTGACAACAAGGTCCTCCTTTGAGCATCAACCTCCGATGAGATTCGAAGGCTGCAACCTTCATCACAGCTCCCTCATGAACTGCTCTATCTTCTGGACCTCCCTAGGGTTTCATGCTACTACTCGATTCTTCTGGACCTTAGGACTGCCTATAAATAATCTCCTCTGCCTCCACAGCTTAGCAGCTCGTTCCTCGCAGCTATTTCTCTCCACCTTCGTCTCCATGATAGTGGCAGGACTCTAGACGACCATCTTGGAGCTTGGATTAGCGTCGGGTTGGACGAAGCTCGCTTTGTGGTCAGAGCTCCGCAACGAGAAGCCTCCTTCGCCTTCTGCATCGGAGTTGAGGCTAGAACCCCACCCTGCCTTCGCTTGATGTCGCTGAACACACCGGTAGCCTAAGGTATCCCTTATCTCCTTCGCATTTCACTTCCCTTTTGATTCTTAGTTCATCACCGCCGTTCACTCGCCTGGCTCCGACCATCGGGTTGGAGCTCTGTTTCCCACTTTCGACCATACAGATCGATACCCCAAGCCATCGTTCACCTCCTTACGCACCCTATCCCCCTGCATACTGCTCCCTAGACCGAGATTAGGATTAAACTCCCCCTTCCATGTTCGTAGAGATCAAACACCATACACCCTCGCTTCTTTGCTCTTTGATGAATCCACGATTCATCACCTTTATTCTTTTATTTTAGCTTTATTTCCTTAGTCAAGTACCTGTAAATACCCACTAATTTCATAAAATTACATTTTACATGCATTTGTTAAATATGCATTTTTAACAATGTTTATATTAAAATAAAAGAGTAAAGAAGAAAAGAAAATAAAATAAAAATAAAAATAAAAATAAAGGATGTATTTATGAAATAAATATAGACTGACCTAGACCCCAACAGAAGGTCAAAAATTGACATGATCGACTTAGAATAAAGTAAGGGGAGATAGGTTCTTCAATTAGAAAATTCAAAAAAATCATTTGTAAGTAATTTTTCTTGTATATTTGTATAAAACTTACAATTTTTTAATATAAATTGACCTCAAATTAAATATTTTTATAAATAGAAATTGTAAATAAAAATGTTTTGTAAATAATAAAAATAATCGCAAAGTAAAGCCATGTATAGAGTAAAAGTATCCACACTCAGAAAAAGTTATAAAGTGACAATTGAAAGATTAATTCCAGATCCATACAAACTCAAATTGAATCAAACTCACTTCCATTTTACTCTAAATTAAATTATCTTTAAAATGACCATAGTTTCATAATTGTTGGAGTTACGGTTGAAAAGTCGATTTTCTAGGGTGGTTTTTGAAATTTGACCAGTTATTTATTGTATTTTTGTACATATTATATTTTAATAATTGTAAATATCATTCATAGTAATTTAAAGTAAATAATTTATTAAATTTTTTTCTTATATATAAAATTATTTCCTTATTTGTACATGTGTATAATGTACTATATGTTTATATTACTTCTATATAACTAATTTTCTTATATAAAAACCACCAAAAAATTAATTTCTAACATTAATTAATTACATTAATATAATTACGAAAATTTAGTTAATTTCTTTAAGTATTTGATTTGAAAACCTACAATGTATATAAGATTTGATTTTTTACCTTAAATAACCACCATTAAGGTGGCTAATTAATTTTTGTAAATTAATTATTTTAATTATTTTATTTAATTATGAATTTTCTTTTTAATTAATTAATTACTTTTATTTATTTAAATAACCTATTAATTATCTTTTTTATACATATTTTACTTTTTTGGATTTATTCTTCTTTTTATTGAGCTCCTTCTCCCTCTATCACAATTTGATCAATCTTTGGTTGAGAGGAGCCCGATCTCTAAGAGCTTCTTCTCGCAGTAGGGTGCCCAGCCTCCGAGCCGTCCGCTGACAGCGAGGCAATCTTCATCGAGTCCATCACGACGTATCCGATCCCAAAGTGAGATCCAATTTATTTTTCTTCATCATTTTAAATTTAATTTTTGCTTCAATGTCATTGTTAAATTGTAGATCTTAGTTCTCGAATTTTTTATCACTGATCGATTCATATACGATTACCGATTTCACACCATTTTCTCGATCTCACCATTTTCTTATTCTACCTCACACAATCTCTCATTTCCGGTCACGTACGGTGACCGGATCTCCGGATCTACCTTCCATTTCGTAGGATCGGCATTCATTCACTCATCATATTTTGTTTTAAAAAAACAAAAAATATATACAAAAAAATTATTATATGTTTTCTTTTAACATTTATCTTGCAGGATAAAAAAAAATATATATATACATTTTTCTTGCATTTTCTACATGTTAAAAAATCACCAAAAAATTGAAAAAAAACATGAGGCATGGCCGCAGCCGACCGTCCCCCGCCAGCATAACCGCCTACACGGCAGCTCCGCCACCACCGGCACCTTCCCCCTTCTCGACCCGCCGACCTCTGGTGTGAAGCCCAGCAGTCCACACCGCCCCGTCGTAGCCACCAGCATGAGCCCCATTCCCTGCCCAAGCGGCGCAGCTCCGCGAGGCCCGTCGCCCGTCCAACAGTAGCTGCTCCACCGCGCCACTGCCTGGAATCGTCCTCACCGCCTCATGATGACCTCCGATGCACCATGTCCTGCTGGTTGTCCATCCCTTTGAGCCAACCGCCACCATCTTGTGAAATCGTTGCCGCCCAACCGCCATCAGAGTAGCCCTGCCTTCTTGACCCGACCGACCTCTACGAGGCCCGCAACCCGTCTGCCCGATGCCACCTCTGCCAACACCACGTTGAGTCCACACCGCCATCGCCCCGCCGTGTCCTGCCGCTCGTCCAGCCAAGCTCCAGTGCCTCTGTCGCTTCTTCCACAACCCCCCTTCACCGCGCTAGTCCCCGCGACCGTCGGTGTGTCCACCGCAAACGCCGTTGCCGTGCGCCTGAGGAGAGGAAGAGAAAGGGGGTGGCACCCCATTTGCTTTGGAAGAGAAGACACAGAACGAAGGAACCCTAGGGAATAATAAAAAAAATGGTAAAATTGCAATTCAGCCCCTGGAAGTTTTTGAAATTGCAAAGACATCCCCGCCTCCAACCAGATCACATGCATACCTGGGGTAATTTGTACATTTTTACTTGTTCTTATTTATTGTTATATTTTAATGCAGAATCCTTAAAAATTCACATATCAGTCCTTGTACTCCAGACCTTGTGTTTCTTGCTATTATTATTGAAATAAATATCATTTGCTGCCAATAAATTCCTCAAAAATCTTTGTAGATTCATGTTGTCTCTTCATTATATATAAATTTCATCGTATTTTATTTGTATTTGATATTTAAAAAATTCAAAAACTGCATTATTTTCTCTACCTGAAGTTGAAAAATAATAAAAATTTGAATATTGCTCTTAAAATTTCAAAAAAACAGATTAGATATACTTTATTGTCTTTTATTTTCTACCAAATTTCACACATTAATTATTTATAAAACCCCTAAAAATTGCAAAATATCAAAAATCTTATAAAAATTGTATAAAATTATAAAAAAATCCAAAAATAGTGATTTCAGTTCCTGTATGTAGACATTTATTTATATTTTATTATAAAAATAATTTCTAGGAGTTTTGGTACTTAAAATATTTTTTAAGTTGCAAATTACTCCAGGTTGTTTAATGTTTACCTTATTTCCACTGTTTGATTTTTATAAAATCACAACAATATCATAAAAACTTGGAAAAATTATAAAAATATTTTAAAAATTACAAAGCCTAAAAATATTTTATTTTTAATTTTTTGAGTATTTTTTACTATTTTGAAAAATACAAAAAGATTGTAGTTTATATATTTCTTTTCCTATGCATATTGTTCCTTATTTGAAAATTAAAAAAATTTGAAAAAACCAAAGACCACTAAAAATTAATTTTATTTTATTTTGAAATTTGACCACTTAGTTTTTCAAGCATACTCCTTGTGTTCGACCCTGGTCGCTATACCAGGTAAATTAAATAGTGAAGACTGCTTATATTACATTTTCTTGATTTTATTGAGTGGTTTTATTTTTCTCGTTGACCGAACGGATTGACTAGGGACAATGACATTGTAATATTTATTCCACCTCAGTCATATATATTCCTCCTTAGCCGATCGTGATTTTTAGCTCATCAGAATGGCGTCGTTGCTGGGGAGCACGGCTTTGTAGTCATTTTTTGGGTTTTTATCTCTATCTATTATAATGGTTTTCTGAGTATCTCTTGTTTCATTTTTTCTGCGAGGAAGAGTTGGATTCTTTGGAGGGATCGGCACAAAAAGAGGAGCAGGAGACAGTTATTTTATTTAGAGAATTAATTTTTGTGGATAATTGTGATAACTTAGATATTTCTGGACACTTGTACTCATTTGGACACTTGAACTATTTCGGGGTCTGTTTCGCCAAGTGCCGGTGCACTTAGAGGACCTCACCGATGTTTTCCATGTTTTGTTTTCTCGCTTTTATTTTTTTATTCGTATCACGCAGATTTTTTGTGGTTTATCCCCTGGATTTAGGTTTTTATTTGATTGAGAAGGTAGCATTAGGTCCAAAGCCCCTAATAGAATATCTGTTCCTATAGAACTCGCTTGGATTTAGATAAATAAATCTCTACTTCACGATAATAGAAGTTCGTGTTTAGGACGGTTCCTGCATTGCATTCATATAGAGTAGTTTAATTTTTCTGTGTGGATCATATTGCATGTAGAGTGTTGGAGTTAGGTATGCATTTCTATCTCTAGCATTTACATCCATATTTTCTCGTGCATTGACTATTCCGTTTCCCCCTCTATTTTGTGGATATAGGAATAAAGGAAATCGAAAATCTCATTAGTCTTTTCATTGAAAAATATCCAATAAAAGAGAAAATCAAAAAATAAAAGTCGGGACTGCTAATTGAACTTGACCATTAAAATGAAAATGTAACCGATACACTTCATTGTTTTGGGAGAGCAACCCCCTCCTTGTTTGATTTATCTGCAGCGAGAGAGTGACCCGCACACTATGATAGAGCCACGCATGAACTTCTTTCAGACTACTGGCCTTTGTATCTAGTTGTTCTCCAGTTAGGATTTCACCGGGTAGCCGGTAATCGATCCGGTACTTCCTTAGCATATTGGGCAGATCGGGTAGTCAGTAAACAGTCCGCATCCATACTAGCTGGGAAAAACTAGCTGCAAGGTTTGGGCTAGTCTCCTGGGAGCATCAGGTTCCCAACAGCTCGCTCTAATCGTTATGATATATTGATTTATCACCTAAACTCTAAAAATTGACAAGATAATTGACCGCATCTTCACGGTTTTCATATTGCGTTGAGTAGGTGAATTGGGGGTTTGTATTATGTTTGTATGTGATTTGTGTGAGTTGGTTATGATCATCTTCTCTAGATCATTAGCAGTCACCTTCTGTCTCATTCACTCTGTTTCTCTTATCCCTCCCTCCCTCCCTTCATCATCCTTCTTTCCTCTCGTCATGATGGGTTGTATGCCATTTCAGCCAGATCTTGTAGCTTCCTCTCTTCATCCCCATCATCTTCAATCACCTTCTAGGGAGGTCAGGACCCTGATCGACCTCTCGTCTCCTTCTCTTTTTTCCCCCTTCCCATTCCCTCTTTCTACTGGGCATGTTGTGCTTGACGCCCGTAGAGATCAGATTGAGCAGATGCAAGACCCGGGCAATTTCTTTGTTGGGATGACCGTGCATTCCATAGGAGATCACATTGAACAGTTGCAAGTTTTAGATGACTTCTATCCTGAGATGATGGTCGAGAAGCCCGATCAGGATGCGCAGTCAGCTTCTACATTTAGTCCCTTTATTCTGGATTTAGATTTCATTCATCTACTGCTGAAGTTTTCAGGGGAAGTGCACAAGGAGTTGTATCTTCATATATCTGAGTTTGAGGAATTTTGTGTGACTCGTGCCTATCTAGATATCATTTCTGAGGAGCTGATGCTGATGACCTTCCCATTTACACTTCAGAGCAGAGCCATGAGTTGGCACCGACGGTTGGGAAGGAAGTTCGCTGCGTGGGGAGATTTACGTTTGTAGTTTCTACAGAGATTTTATCCCCAGCATAGAGTAGATTTGATGCGATCTTGCATTCGAGATTTTTCAGTAGAACCCCAGGAGCCATTGAGAGATTCATGGCTTAGGTTTGTTGACCTATTGAGGATATTTCCATATCATGGAATCTCGGCGACTGATCTTGTTCAGATCTCCATGAGGGAGATGACTGCGGAGCAGATTGCACTGGTAATTACCTCATGTAGTGGTTCACACCACAGTTCTGACATAGATTTACTTGAGACCAACTCTGGGGTACTTTTAGACATCCCACCTACATGAGATGCCTTAGTCAGGACATCACACGAGGGCGACGTTGTACCAGTCAGGTATGCTACACTTCACGAGGACTAGACCATTACACACTAGCTAGAGGACATGGATTCTTCTGCAGTACAGACGATAGACGAGATGACTGCCAACGTGTGTTTTCAGACCCAGAGATTGATCGAGTTCCCATTGATCTTCCAGCCAGAGTTCGGGTCAGTCCTGTACTTTTCAGTTCAGGAGTCTTGGATATCAGATATTCTGATATTCCATGATAGGGAGGAGGAGCCCACGCTTCTTCAGTCATCAGTCTAGCCATTTCAGTTTCCATTCCCAACCCATTCAGTTTCCATTTTTCAGAAGATCTTCTCAGATTCAGATACATATCTGGATCCAACCCAGCATACAGAGCTTGATGAGGGACACCAATTTGATTTGACAGACCTGGATAGTCTCGTCTTTGAGACGTGTGTCCTCCCACTTGATGATGTTGATACATTTTTGGAGGACCTGGTGATTGAATGCATTACCACAGTTCGAGGATCAGATCTTGAGACGTCTACTGCTTCAGCGTTATTGACTAGCAGCATACCATGCCTCAAGGTTGTTTAGATGCCGTTTACAGCTGATGAGTTATTTTGGTGTAGGAACCTAGTGTTTGACAACAATGTAGATCCCCGGTTAGATTCTGATTCCTCATTCTTCACCAATGATTTTATATTACTCCCCGTGGGTTATCTGCGGGAGGATGCCACATACTCTGTGTACTCGGGTTCACTTGGTGGGAGTGTATCTGATCTGTTGAATCATGAGACGGAGTCTTTTGATTTTCCTGAGTCTGAGTTTTCTCTCCTCGATGACCCTTGCGAGGATGATCCAATCTTTGAGATATTCAATGATGTTACTGATTCTTCTCCATTATGTGCATCGGATATCAGCTTTCTTAGTACGTCTCCTGATCATGACCTTCCATAACTTTTTGAGATGGTGATTAATGTTAAGGATTCTCTAACGGATCCTTCTTTCTCTACGTTTGACTTCTTCGGCTCTGCCCTTCCACTCCATTCTGATCTTGAGCCGACACATTCTTTTGTGCTACCGGAGTATGATAATACATCGTCTTCTCTTTTTTCGGTAGCCGACACCCACTTGAATGCATATTTGGGTGTCACTTTTGACCATCCTAAGTCCATTGTTGTTCTCACATTGAGACGACAACAACAGTACGGTATTCGCCTCACGGATGTCGTCTTGAACCTTGATACTGTGTTATCCTAGCCTTTGTGGCTAGCTAGGGGCATAAACTCTAGCGCTTGTTGAGAGGCACCTCAACATTGTCTAGATCCATTCTGTCCATATCATTCATTCTTTCTGTCTAACACCCCATCTCCATCTTATGATTTTGCTACACTTAGGGTGCACTTTCCCCTAAGTATGGGGGGGATCAGACTTGTGATTATCCGTTTGATTCTATTACCTCTGTTTTGTCGCCTATACTTAGGGATATTTTACCCTAAGTATAGGGGAGGTAATATTTGTACATCCTATCACTCGGTAGTCCCCTTTTATACAGTCTTCTATACTTAGGATTACTCGATCCTAAGTATAGGGGGATCACTGACTCCTATTGATTTTATTCTTTCATTCATCGTGTAACATAGTATTCTTTTCACTTTTCTATACTTAGCACGAGTTATGTCTTCCTTTGCCACTCGCTGATCACTATGAGGACATATTTCGAGCTCAGTACAGGGGGTGTCGTATATATTGTACATATACTTTAGCCATAACTCATACTTTTGTATTTTTAAATAATATGGCTAAAACACTATATAAATACATGTAGAATTCTGTAAAATCAACTAATAAAAAGATACAGTATTTCCTCAAATTTTTTTTGTACATACTGATTAATAAGTCAAGTTAAAATATTTTGAAAAATATTTTGAAAGTAGTTTGAAAATCTATTTGAAAAATCTTTTGAAAACTATTTGAAAAATGTTTTCAACCTTGAAAAACAGAAAAGCGAGAGCCGCTAAATAATGGTCTGACAGATCAGACTCACTGTCGCTAAGGCGACTACTCAGGCCTTCATGTTTATCAATAATTAACCCACACAATCAATCAAGCAATCAAGAGAAAGGATCAAAATTTATTATACCTTACTAAGAATGTACAGTGGCAAGCAAGTAGGGGTCGAACACAGGAAGCAAAGGAGTAAAGCAGTCTGAGTGAGAGTCAAATGCCTTGTGAACTACTTAGCCAATTTGGAATTTTTTGTGGGTTTTTAATTTTTATTTTTTTCTTATTTTAAATTTTTGATTTTATATTTTTTTATTTTGATTTTTAATTTTTCTGATTTTTTATTTCCTTTTTATATTTTATATTTTTATATTTTATTTTTGAAATAAGATATAAAGCTATATAGAATATATAGTGCAAGAGAGATAAGAGGGAGATAAAAGTGGGAAAAACACTCAAAATACAGGAAATAAAATGCTTTTGTTATTGTTTATAATTTTCTAGTGTTTTTGTGATTTTTCTGGTTTTTTTTCTAATTTTTTGGTATTTTGAAAGTCAAAAATACTATAAAACAGTGAACAAGTTGCTGGCTGAAACTAAATTGAGGATGAAAAATACTAATCAGAGTTCAAAAATCCTCAAACTAATTTAATTTGAAAGATGATAAATCAAGAAAATTCAGAGACTAAAATTATATTTTTAGGAATTTTCTAGAATTTTTAGGATTTTTATGAAGGTTTTTAGGTTTTTTATATTTTATGGGTTTTCTTTTGTATTTTTAAATGATTTTTGGATAACTTAGACTAATTTTAGTGGATTTTTTACGATTTTAGAGGTGCATAAAATAAATGAAAACAACAAAAAGAAAAATCAATACGGGAGGGGCATTTATGTAAATATGGAAAAGCTCAGGGGCCTGCATGCAATTTTCACACAAAATACATAGCTGAATAAACAAGTTCCTAGACTAACTACGAATACCCAAACCCGGAGGGGGTTCCCTGCAAAATTGCCAAAGGCACGCACATTGTGCACGTGACCTAGCAAGGGTATATGTGTAAAATCACAAACCACCAGGGGCTATTATGCAAGCCATCCAAAAATATTACACTACCATAAAATGTTCATGGACTGAAATGAAATAACTGAACCCTAGGGGGGTCCTTGCAAAATGCCCACCCCCTTACACGCACAGGCACGTGAGGTGACGTCGCAAAGGACCTAATAGCAAATAACGAAACTCTGGGGGTGTTTTTATAAATATTACAAAACTATTAGAACAACAAAGGAAAGATTTGGTGCTAAATAGAAATTACACAAAATGCTTGGGTTAAAAGGCAAAATACCCAAAGCAAAGGGATCAGACGACTGCTGATATATGACTTGCCACGTGTCGCTCTGCTGTGCGTCGATACCGTTTCGTGCCCAACAGCATGGATTAAAACGTGAACGAGCGATCGAATGGTTGGGGCATAATCTGATCCTGCGGTTGCTACTCCCCTCCAAGAACTAGCCTGATCTGACGGCCAGAAGGTGTCGACGAAGAACCGGAAGGACCCGTGGCGGGGCGAGCTTCCCAGACCTCCTTCTCCCTCCTCCGGCACTCGTTCGAGCTCCAAAACATCCGAAATTGCTCTTGGCAGGTTTATCTCGATGCTGGAGGCATCAAAAGGCGGTTGGGATCACTGGAGCTCCCCCACGACGTCGGAGAAGAGGGGGGGTTCCAGGTAGCTCCGGCAGCTATCAAAATCGCCCCAGGTGTGCGTGCATGCTCCAAGTACCTGTAGGAGTTGGTCAAGAAGCCGAGGGCAAATTACCTCGACTTTTTGGGGGTGGAAAGGGTGCGAATGGCGGTGTAAAATGGACTCGACGTTTGGCCGGCAAAACTCGATGCCGGCCAAGGCGAAATCCAAAGGATTCGAGGATGATTCGGCGGTGGATAATAGAGGGTGAAACGCGGAGATGTTTTTTTAGCTATTCTAAGAGCAAAATAAATAGTAGAGCAAGGGGGAAAACCAAGGCAGCACTGGACGCAAGCTCCGGTGTGACCTCCGGCGAAGGGATGCGCTCGATTCGACGCCTCTCCGACCTCTCCGATGCGTGGGAACGCCTCCAGCTGTCACCAGGAAGAGGTTCAATGATCTAGGAGGAGGTTAAAGTGGAGGGAGAGTGATCAAAGGAGGAAGGGAAGTCGGGGTGGCGTATCTGAATGTTTGACTAAGGAGTGAAGAGGCTCCAAAGATCGAGGCAAATCTTTGCGAATCGGTGATGCTCGGCCCAAGAAATCCCAGGGCGTGATTCCTTGATAAATGGTGAACAAAAGTCAAGAAGGAACCGAAGCCAAACGATGAAAGGTGCGGCCTACAAAAATCATTAAAAATGGACGAAAACCAATGTCTTACAGAGGGCAGGCGCTGGGTCAGAGAGTTGACCTGAGGTCAACTCTCCAGCCCTCCTGGTTGGTCCACGTGGACCAACCAGGAAAAAGCATGGATAAAATCCTTGTAAATTCATTTAAAAATAGCAAATTAATTTATTAATTTTTAGTTATTAAATAAAAAATATTTGTTATTTTATAAGATATTTTAATATGATTTTTAATTATTTTTATGAGGTGTAAAAATAAAAGTTGCCATTTTAGGCTTATATAGGTATATACATATATATATTTTAACATTTTATTTTTATTTTATGAATTTAATTTATTTATTTTTGTTTATTATTTTATAAATTTATAAAATATTTTTATACACTTAAATATATTTTTATTGTATTGTTATGAAGTCTTTTGTACACTTAATAAAATATAAGTATTAATTATGTAGGTATACTTATAGGTATTATACCTATGTACTATGTACAAGTATTTTATTTTTGTATTTTCTTTAGGATTTTATTTTGATTTTAATGTACATATATATTATAAGTAATATTTACAAAATTATAAAAATATAAAATTATGAAAATAAGGAATAAATAATAAAATGAATATTTTAATATGTACAAGTATACAAGTGGGGTCCAAAAGTCAACTTTCAAACCGTAGCTCCGCCAAATACGAAGCCACCGCTGTTAAATATTTTATTGAAAATTATATACAATTAAAGGTGATTTTGATGCGTTTCGAGTTTTTATTTGCGAGATACAGGTCTGGGAAGTTGGGATTCTAAAATCTTATTGAGATCATAACTTTTTATCTGTATAATATTTTTGAGAGAAATCAATTTTGTATTTTTTTATATTTAATTATCTACAACTTTCATGTACAAAGTTTCTTTATTTAAAGTATAAAAAGTAGAACCAAAAATAGGTCCCAAAATGAATAAAGAATGAATTAAAACAAAGGTATTTTTATTGCATTTAGACCCTTATCTCCCCCTACTTTATTCCTTGTCGACCTAGTCGTCGAGATGCCTAGGTCTCAGGGTTTCAGGTCATAAAATATTTACAATATGTTATTCTTATTCTTTTCTTTTCTTTATTCTCTAATTTTGGCTTTAAAAACTTTATTTTATACAATATTTACACAATGATGCATAAATGATAAAATACCTGAATTAACGCTATTTACATGCATTTACTAGGGTTTTTAAGGCCAAAATAATAGAATAAAGATGATGAAACGGAGATTCATCAAACCTTTGTAAAAGTATTTTGGTTTGTAAAATTTTTTCTTTGTGTGAAATAAAATTATTTTGTAAAATTATTTGCAAATGTCTTGAAAATGGTTGAAAATTTATTTTGAAAAAATCTATATATACTATTTGAAAAATGCTTACAAAATAGCTTTCAAATGTTTGTAAATATTTATAAAATTGTTTGGAAAAATTATTTTGGACTGTAGTTTTCAAAAGTATTTGTAAAATTATTTTCAAATAAGTTTGAGGAATATATGCATCATCCATAAAATTATGTACCAACTGTATATATGTACTTGTATAAATTAATAACACTCAAATTGTAAATCCTTTCACCTAATTCTTGTAAATAATTGACTCACTCCCATGTAAATATGTGTATCTTATCTACTAACCCTAACCCTTTTAGAAAATTCTCTAAAAAATGTAAAAACCAAAAGTCTACAAAAATTTGCATAAAAAATCTTTTACATTTGCATCATTTTTTTAAAAATAGAAAATTATTTCAAAAAATATTTTTTCTTATCTTCTTTTCTTTTGCATTGTACATATTTTCTCACATTTGCATGAGCATTTTTTAGAGTAATGTTGACATTTAAACTAGTCTGGAATAAAATTGAAGAATGAAGCTTAATTAAGACCTTAATCCACTTAATGTTAGAGGAACCTTATAGGATCTGAGTTTAGGATTTTTCAGGTCTTGAGACTTAATTCTTCAAGTCCACTAGGCTATGTTCACATATCATTTAGAATGGTCTAAATAGATCACTTAACAATACACACATGTTCTTTCGCAGACAATGGCTTGACTTGCACACATACTTTACATGTAGCTCAACATGGATGAGCTGGTGAGGAGGCAATTGACCGTGGCTTGGAGCAGCATACGAGGGTAGTACATCTAGGTGGAACCTCTCATCTTCCTCTAGGGAGGGTAGTGCATCTCAACCTGATCTAGTAGCATTGAGGTCTAAAGATATGATGTTGTGGGATTGCAATAATGCTTCAAAAGAGGAATAGTCTACTAGCTCAAGAGGAAAAACTCCTTATGTACATGATGCACCTTGTATATATTTCCAAAAAAGAAAAGAAAAGAAAAGAAAAAATGCAGAAACTCCAAAAGTGGTCAGGCTTGATTGAAAAGTAAAATTGCCTGTCGGAGTGTATATACAAGTGAAAAAAAGAATAAGAGCTTCAAAGTCAAATTTTTGTAAGCTTGCAGTAGATGACTTGACTACAGTGGTCATGCATCCAAGGATAGGTAACTACACTGGTTACAGTCCATTCTTTTCTCCATCTCCTCTTCTTGAGCTAGTTGTACTTGAACTTAGAAGGGAATATCCCCGCTCCTCGAGGAAAGAGTTGCTAGATCGGGGGATTAGAGTTACCTTGTTGAGGGAGGTTGTTTCTTTGTCATTTCTGAAGTGGGGAGCCAAAATACACGTACACCGTACAAGTACATATTCATAGTCACTAGAGTTTGTGTATGTAGACTTGTTCTGACCTGACTGATTAAGGTGATCTGACCATAGAATAGTGGAACTTGAGAACTGTTGAGTCCTAAATCCGTTTCCCAATAAGGTTCCGCCAAACTAATAATCCAAAGGTCTGACCGAGCTCTATACTCTAGTTTTATGAAGATAAGTTTAAAAATAGACATTGGTCTAAGTTCTTTCTTTTTTCTTTTCTTTATTTTTTTTGTTGTTCACTTATTTTCCAAATAAGTGTTTGCCAAGGTACTAGTAAAGGTAAAGTATAGGGGACCCTGATCGGAGCTACATCGATGAGTCAACACACTCCCTTGTAGGTACAGGTGCATGCATGTGGCTCACTTCGACCCCTAGTTCTAGTGGTGGAGCACCTCCAGGTGCCACCTCTTCCAAATCACCGTCAAGCGCTGATCTGTCCCATCTGAGCCATCTACCCAACACGGAACCATGCCAGGAAGGTGCTGGCACTTCTAGCCAGATGATCCGAGCGTTGTAGCACGAGATACTCACGATCAAAGCCCGTGAGCCGCCACCTTCTTCATGTTCTTTTAGCCTCATCCCCTGCCGTCCGATAGGAGCCGGAATCCCAGATTTGATCTGAGCCATACATTCACGCCCAAATCTTGGCGCTCAGATCAGATAGGATCCATCCAGGCTGCACGTCAGCGCCAACCTTCCGACCATTAGATCCATACTGGCACATCACATCTGACCGCACGTCTCCAACATCCCTTCAATCGTCAGATCCCTTTGCAGAGGAGCATCAGACCCGTCAGAGCCTCACGTGCTCACCACACGCTTGCCTGGGTATATTGCATTTTCTACCCTATTGTTTCCTTTATTTTGCTTTAGTCTAATAAATGTAATAATTTGTTAAAATAATTTGCACTAAGGACCTCATACTTTTCCTATTTACACTTTAGTCCATTTGAGTCGAACTCACGTGTATCCTCATGTGTCTTTCTGGTGTATTTGCATATTTTGCCCTGAGCTTTTAACTTGTTTATAAAATAATAGAAGTTTTTTTGAATTTTAATTTATGCCCCTGCGAGTCTGAATCACGTGTGACACATGCTTTCTCCTGGATAAATTGCACTAGGACCCTTAGACGTTTACTTTATGTTATTATTTAGCCCCAGAACTTAAAATGTTTGAAGAAAGGTCCTTGCTTCACTGCCCTTTATTTTTGCCTTTGATTAATTTTAATAAATATTAATTTGTCTCTAAAAATCTAATAAAAATCAGTATTAGATCCTGCTAGTGTATAATTTAAGTAATAATTTTTGTTTGCCAAATTTCTTTCATTTTCTATTATTACAAATTCAAAAACATTAGAAAAAGTTTCTATTTGACTTATAAAATTCATAAAAATTTGAAAAATATTTAAAAAAAATTAAAAATACTGCAGGTGTATTTTATCCTATTTCAACAACTGTATAAATTTGGCTTGATAATATTTTATAAAAACCTACAAATTTTCAAAACAACAAAAATCGTATAAAAATCATATAAAATCAACAAAAATCCAAAAAAAATCATTTTAATTTTCTGATTAGAAATAGATATGTTTTAGAAATGGTAGTATCCATTTGAGGTTGATAGGTGGTTTGAGTTTTCAAATCACATCCACCTTAATAGGATCAATCTCCATTCCATTCTAGGAGATGACCTCCAATATTATCCTCTCAATCATCATGAAGTGGCTCTTTTCCCAAGAGAGGACAAGATTCACCTCGTATTACTTTGAAGGAACTTCGCCTAGGTGAGCTAAAAATAGTCGATTTAATTCTAGTAGATTGTGAAACCATCCATTATGACCTCTAAAAATTCCCTGCCATGTCTGTGAATATTGCAAGCATGCACCTTTGGAATGTATTAGGAGAGTATGCAATCTAAAAGGCGTCCCTTTAAAGGCATAAGTGCCAAAACGAACATGTGAATGCCATTTTCTCCCAATCTTTTAGAGAGATGGCTACTTGATTGTAGACCGAGTAAACCATCTAAAAAATACATGAACTCTTTCCCTACTCGTCCATGGTTTTACTGTACTATAATTTAAGCTATTATTTTTTATACACCTTTATATTTTTCTTCTATTCATTTGTTGACAAAGATATAAATATTTTGAGGTTAATTTTTATTTTCTAGTATTTATATCCAAATTGTCCAATTTCTCAATTTTTATATAGCGACATATTTGAATTTTGGGTATTATTCTTAAAGTTATTATTTGATAAATTGAAGGGTGAGTTTGAGTTTTTTTTACACATGAAGCTGGAAAGTTTGTATGATTTATCATGAGGGTTTATTATTTATTTCAATTACTTCAGTTGAACTTTTAGATAATTTTATATTCTATAACTTAATTTTATATACAGGATAAGAAAAGAGTTAACTCAAAAGGAAATTTAATGAAAACTCAAAAACTCTTGAATATTATATACCGATATATCTTGGTTATCATATTTTTTGTACTATTTTTTGAAGGAAAGAGGGTGAAATCCCGAGTTGGGATTCACCGCCAAAAATTTTTCAATTTATATTAATATGAAGAAAGTTAAATACATTACCTTGTGGACCAGAAACGGTACAAGGAAAGACTAGAAGCGATTACATTTTCAGAATAGAACCTCTGGCTCTTAAATATCAAATCATTTCTTCCTCCCCAGATGGCCCAAAGAACTGCAAACGGTAAAGAACAGTCATCCATCGAGTTCATCCCTACTGACCTAACTGACCGCCAGAAATCAGTGGAACTACCATGCATTACCCAAGTTGGTCCAACCTCCGTCCACACCTGTCCCGACAAAGGACAAGCAAAAAACAAATGCTCCGCATCCTCTGTATGTGTACCACATCTATCACATTGGGTATCAGGAATGCCAAGCAGTCTACCCCTTCTTGCTTTATCCCAAATCCTACCCTTCTAAGACACCACAGAAAAATCTTCACTCTGCACGGGATCTTGCTTGCCCAGATAATCTTCATGTCTTGTTTCATGTCCGGTTCCAACTCCTCACTTCTCCCTCTGAACTCCTTGTATGCCTTTTTCACTGAGAATCTTTCTCCTTCCCAAACAAAATGATCCCTTCCCTGAGAAATGCAATCAGGGGAGGGCAAGTCAGACAACATTCTTTCCAGCTCCTCCCTTCTTCGTCCAGAGATGGCATGCATAAAGTGAGGATCCCACGAACCAGAGCCACCAACATCAGCTATAGTACAATCTCTTCTTGCCGCCATAGCAAACAATCTTGGATATTTGTTGCCTAGAACTCCATCCCCCGTCCAGTTGTCCTGCCAAAAGCGAAAAACCTCTCCAACCCCTAACTTTGGTATCATTCTCGACCTTAGCTGTGGCAAAATATCACGGACCCCTCTCCAAAGAGAAGACTCAAAACGCACTCTACCAGCTTCCGGTGAGCCATTGACGCCATAAATATTACGTACGAGCTGGATTGCCAATCTATCTGTGTTACCCCAAATCTGCACCATCCACTTTGCTAGCAGCGCTTTGTTCATGCAACCCACATCCTGAATTCCAAGGCCTCCTTCGTTTTTCTGTCTAGTAAGTTCCTCCCAGCCAACAAGATGTATTCCTGGCCTTTTTTGCTTCCCATCTGACCAGAAGAATATTCTCATCATTATCTCTATCTTTTTCCTTACACCTGCTGGCATCAAACGAGTTGAAAGGAAGAAGATAGGAATTGCCGACAACACATGCTTTAGTAGAATCAGCTTCCCGCCCTTAGAAAGATTGATCGCCTTCCATACTGCTAACCTTTGCTCGAATCTCCTGATGACCATGTCCCACTCTGCTCTCCTGAGCTTGCCTCCCACTAAAGGCAGCCTCAGGTACGTAATGGGCAGCTCACCAAGAGGGCATCCCAACAGTGCAGCACTCGATCTACTTTCCTCCTCATCCATCCCGAACTGGATCACGACAGACTTCTCTCTATTGATCTTGAGACCAGACATGCTACTAAATATTTCAACCAGCTGTCTCGTCCTTCTGTGCATATCTTCTGTACCTCCTAGGAAAATCACTGTGTCGTCTGCATATTGGAGAAGAGGAATAGAAATGGATCCCATACGGAATCCATCACACCACCCATCATCGACCGCTCTCCTGAACATCACAGCCAAAGCGTTAGCCACCAAGACAAAGAGCATCAGTGCTAACGGGAAACCCTGACGTACACCCCTTTGTGGTTGGAAAAAACCACCTTCCAGTCTGCCATTCACCAGAACCGAGTATGATGATGTTGTGACGCACCTCTTCATCCAGGCTATCCAAAGGTCCTTGAAGCCACGCCGCCTAAGAGACTCCCACAAGAAGCTCCAATCCACGCTATCATATGCCTTTTCAAAATCTATCTTCCAAATCAATCCCTTAAAATTTTCTCGATGCCATTGAAGGCAAATCTCAGATGCCATCACTAGTCCATCTGCCATCTGTCTGCCTGGGATAAAAGCAGACTGATTCTGCAGGATAATATCATCTAACACCCGCTTGAGCCTATTAGCTAGCACCTTGGCAACAATCAAGTATATTGCATTAGACAATGCAATCGGCCTATAGTCCTCCACCCGTATTGGGTTATCCTTTTTGGGAAGAAGAAACAACAACGCACGATTAACCTTCTCAAACCCATTGTTTCCATCTCTAAATTCATTGATTACAGCCATGATCTCCTCCTTCAGCATATCCCAAAACTCCTTGTAGAATAAGACTGGAAAACCGTCTGGTCCTGGAGCCCCATCTGCATTCAAGCCCCACACCGTGCTTTTAACCTCCTCCTCTGTAAAAGGCAGTTCAAGCCTAGACGCCTGCTTACCTGACAAAGCCTGAGCACCTGTCCCGCGTCACCCCCAGCCGTCACGTCTCCTTCTCCTCGACATTTCCACAAAATGATCCCTGAGGGCTCGTCCCAACATAACATCACCCACCACTCTTTCCCCACCCACTTCAAGACAATGAATAAAATTCCTCCTTCTCCTGCCGGAGGCCATCGAATGAAAAAAATCTAGTGTTCACGTCCCCCTCATTCAGCCACTTCTGTCTAGATCTCGGTCTCCATTCTACCTCTTCCTTCCTGTCCTCCAAAAGTAACTCTTCAAGCAGTCTAGCCCGCTCAAGCACTTCGTCCTGGCCCAGACCCCTCTGATCATCAAGCCCATCCAGTCGAACAATTCCTTGTTGAGCCTCTTGCCTCCGCTCCCCCCTCTGTGACCTCACTCTACGGTTGAAAGCAAGCAGGAAGTTCCTTAGCATCCCCAACTTGGTTGCCAGACGCCTGACTGCCGTCCCCTCCACCAGCCATCTCCTCCATTGTGCGATCACCTCATCCTTGAACCCCTCCTCCATCAACCAAGCCTTCTCAAACTTGAAATAGGATCTAGGTCGCATCTGTTCCTCCGAAGACCACAAAATTGGTGTATGGTCAGAGTGAGACCTGGGTAATGACCATGCCCGAGAGAGAGGGAATAAGTCCACTCCCTCGGATGATAAAAGAAATCTATCCAATCTCGATCTCGATCTAGCATTCCGTCATGTGAAAGCACATCCCGCCGCATCAATAACAGTGAGACCCAATTCATGAACCTGAGCTCTAAAATCATCCGAGCCATCATCACGCCCACCACCCCTCAGAGGTCTATCATCCTCCAACAGGGTCACATTTAAATCACCACCAATTAGCCAAATTTCCTCTTCCCTGCGTGCACCCACCTCCGAGAGATCTGTAGCCAGGGACCCCGCCGCAGGACTCGTAGGTCCATACACATTGGTTATAGTAAAAGTGACATCATCAGCCTTCCTTTTCAGACACACTGTTAGTGAGAATAACGATCTCCACTCCGCCAGCTTCTCAAACTCAAACATCCTCCATCCAGTCAGGAGCCCTCCAGCCGCTCCCTGGACTTCCACTTCATCAAAATCAAACAAAGAGCTGCCTCCCAGATCTCGCCACACGTCGCACCCTGCCCTGGAGACCTTCGTCTCTTGCAACAACACAATATCCGCATGAGACTCGTAAATTAACTTTCTGACGCCAAAACGCTTCTCAGGTCGCCCCAACCCTCTCACATTCCATGAGAGAACCTTCATTTGGATACCTCCTTGTTCTTCTCACGCGGTGGGACCACCCCCATACTTTCCGCAAAATGTCTGTCAAGGAGGCTGTAGAAGCTAGGCCTACCAATTGATGACCACAGACCATCAGTCTCAGCAGCACCGCAACCTCCTTCCGGGCCCCCCGCACTCATCTCCGACCTCAACAACAACCTCCTCTTTTCCCTCCTTCGCCAATTTCACGGCTTCCGCTCAAAACACCACCCAACCCGCTCCCCTCCCCCACCCTGCGATACTCCCCCAACCCTCTGCAGCATCTTTGCGGACCCCTTTAAACACCTAGCCTCCCCTTCCACACCATCCTTCACTCCCTCCAAAACCTCCCCGACCTGGCCTTGCAGACTCAAAGCCTCTTCTCCAGCCGCCTGCACGACCACACCCGCAACACGGCAAGCACTTCCCCCTCCCCCTCCTGACGTCGAGGTTACCAGCCCCGCAACCCTCCTCTCCTCCTTCTCCTCGTCAGTGCAAAGAACCACTGCCAGACCTGGAGTCCCCGTCGTGCTTCCCTCGAGTCTCCCCAACCTCGGCTCAAGAACCCAACCACCCTCCAGCCCATCCGCTAGCCGGAGGTCGACCACCAACTCGCGACACTCGTCTTGACTAGCTTCACGTCCCTGCATCAGGACCACCTTGCCAACGATCCCTACGTCCGTGCCTGAGGAGCTTGGTTCTCTCTGAGGGGTGTTCCCCTTGGCAGCATCCCCGGTGTCTGTTGGCGCACGCGGGTTCCCACGTCGGTTGCCCTCCACCCTAAAAGATGGATCCGCTCGATGTCCCATTCCTGCACCCAAAGACCCGCGAGAAATGGGGTCTTACTTTCCACGAAGCCTCGAGCCTTGGCCGCCTTCGTAATTTCCAGCCTGGACCATCTCATGCGGAATTGATTGCGTGGTTTGAAACGTCCGCGAAATTAATCTCTGATTAAAAGTTCCAAAATGAATGCCATCACATCCACTAATATATGGAACCACCGTTGTAGGATGTTGACCACGATTTGAATTCAAATCCACGGGAGTTGCCACCTTTGGCGTCAATGCTTGAGAATTATCACACGCCACTAGCAGGAGCCCATGCATTGTGCCGTGATTATCAATAATTGCGGGGCAAGGCATAACCGTTGCCGTGATTTGAGGAAGCTCAAACGTCGCGCCCGAATTCGCCGAAGGCTACGGCAAGGAGCACTTCAACACGCCGACTCGCCGTTGCCGATGGCCCACCGCCTCCGTGATTTGCGGTGGCACCCCGACACAACGCTGTTGATGCACCTCCCCTCCCAACCTCGGCTCCACCGAAGAGATCTCCAACTGAAGCCGTCGTCCCTCTACGCTCTTCATCCACCAACCCAGCATCCGAGGATGTAGCCGATGCACCCAGACTAACGGATCCCCGCTCTCCCCTGGCAGGAGACCAGTCGCAGCCAGGCCTTTCACCTCTGCAATCCCTCTCAGTAACTGCCGGACTCGATGCACGTTCCGCCACAAGAGCGGGATTCCCTTAACTCTTATCAGATCCATACTCCTCCAAGCCATGCTTCCATCGTCAGTCTGCGCAAATCTCCACCTGAGCAAGGATCTCCTGGAACGTGTCAAAGACAACAATGCTTTTTCCTCGCCTTCGGTCAACCCCCTAGCCAGAACCCTTCAATGTGACAACGCCAGCACATCCCCTTTGAAGCCACCTCTCGAAATCAATCCCACGTCGGAAGACCCCTTGAATAGGGCCCCCCTGCCTCCTCCTTCCCCCACTAAGAGCCGCGGCGCCTCAGCAGAAGCCTCTTCCTCCAACCCTGGACGACCCTTACATCTGCAAATTTTGCTTCGATGTGCGAAACCAAAGCATCTGAAACAACAGATAGGTTCTCTACACTGCCTCGCCCAATGCCCAAGAGATCCACAACAATAACAACCACGCCCGAAAGGTTGTCTAAACCCCGAGATGGGAAGGTCCTCCCGCCGAGATCCACGCTGAAGCAGCCGCCCTTCCACCTTCCCGGTGCGGACCCTTCTCCGAACCTCAGTCCACCCTCCGTCTCCCCTCTCCATCTCCCTCTCACCCACCTTATTCAACAATAAAATCGGAGTTATCAATATTTTTTAGGTCATAAATATGATTTGAACTATCATATTTACTCGGATCCACATATCCACATATCTACATTAATTTAATGTTCTTTTTGTATTTCTATTTATTATATATTCTTTTTATGCTTATATGCATTGATATGCTTAATATAATTTTGATATGAAATACATAATAGTTATTATCTATTTATTTTTATTAGTTAAGGATTTTAAGGTAAAATACAATGATAAGTTATATGAATAAAGTTATCATCATCCTCATATATTTATCTTATTTTTAAAAGTGATTCAGAATGTTTGTCTGCATACTATGTTGATGGGACATGATCACTGGCAAGCTATATTTTTACTTTATAGGATCTGTTATTAGTTGGAAGATTAGTTTACAAAATTTGGTTATTTGATCTACCATGAAGGCATCGAAACCAACTTTAAGAGAAGCATTGAAGGAAAGTGTGCTTCTAGTTGAAAGGCTTACTTGGAGACCTCAATCTAAAATAAGATTCGATATCATATATTGTGACAATCTTAATGCAATAAATCTAGATAAGGATCAGGTGCATCATGAGAGGATCGAGCATATTGATGTTTGTTTTATTTCATTCATTTTTGAGAGGGGTAAGAAGGTGATGAGCTCGGTATTATAAATAATCCAACATAATAGTTCACAAAGGTAGTTCATGAGAGCAAGTTCAAACATTGCGCAGACAATCTCAATATCGATTGTTGGTAGGGGAAGTTGGTGATGGAGTCTAGCAATTGCTTCTCTTCTTTCAACGGATTCAGTTCAAAGTAAAGATTGTGAGATTGTGTTATGGGATATGTTACTTGACCTCCGTGCATCGTTGACAGGCAAAATATGTTCGTCTCAAAAGAGGGATCTCGCTGCCAGAGGATGGAGGGTCTAGGGGGGGGCATGTGAATACCCTTGGAGGAGGCTCAGAGTCAACATTCTTGAACTGATATTTATTTTCTGATGTTATCTGTATTGGAATTAAATGTAACCCTGCTAATATTTGTCTGGTTAGTGGTTATAACGGGAGAATGCACATAGAGATGAATACTAGTGAAAATTAAAGGTAATATATATAAGTATAAAAATAGAAATGGATATCAAACTCTGCATAATACAATAGGTTATAGAATGCAGATATATTTTTTTATCCAATTGCTTATTTATTCGCATCAGCATTAGTTGGCTATATATGCCAGCAGTATGTAATTAGGTATCCTTTAATTACCTTCTCCATGTTTTATTGTACATGCCAACAATTTCCTTGCAAATTGACGTATTCATCTTTCAATCTGTGGATATGAGACTGAAAATCTGAATTACAGCTCAATTATTGGATCTTAGAAATCAAACTGTTTTGACGACAATTTGCTGTGGGCAACGCACTTGAACATGGAAAAGCTCCGGTTGCCATCAATGATGAGATGAGGTGCACGGCCAAATTGCTGCCTCGAATCCCTCTGCGGAATCTGTGGTATTGGATCGTAGTTGAGATTCTGCGGCAGACGTATACGTTGACCCACCACTCTCCCTGTGCCTGATCTTCATAGCCCATCTGATCTGCATGGTGTGCATCCCCCTATGCTTTCATTATGGTATAGGTTATGGAAAGGGCAAGCATTATTTGTAGCAGGCAGCCCTTGTCTCAGGAAGATGCTTAACACACACTTAGAGAAAGAGGAGCGATCATGTGAGATGGAGCTTTTATGAGATTGATGAAATAGGTAATCTCAACCACTCATTTTACTATCATTCACTGCATGAAACCTTGCAGGATCTGGATCGTCACATATCACCATGGTGTCATTCAAAATTCAACTTAATTTGAGGCCTATATCCCATCCATCAAAACTATCAAATTTTAACAATCTTAGAATTGATGAAATCCCCAATCAGGATGAACATGTTGGGAGTATTTTTTTACACGAAATTTGAAACACACTACTCATTATTCTATCTAAATCCTCAAAGTCTCATGTCGCAAATGATGGTAAAATGAATGGTAGAGATTATCCATCTCACAATCTCACAAAAACCTCATCTCATAGGATTGTTCATATGTGTGTGTGTGGACAACTCCATTTTACCCATATATATGTCACATTTACCGCACAAACTTCTGTATGTAAACTTTCCTCTCTTTAGTCAACAAATTCTATGAAAATCATTAGAAATTTACAATAACATGCCCTCCTTCCACATCCGTATTCTTCCAAATTCCATTATCACTACCCTCATTACTATCTAGCACATCCCTCGTCAAGTCGGGAGCAGATCCTCTGCTGTAACTTTTTTTTGCAAAATCTCTTCCAAAAATCCAAATACATCTACATACCTGTCATGTTTTGTCTAATCTGACATTTCTAACTTTTCTATCATAATGGTCAAAGACCCGGTCCTTTTTTATATGAGTTTTTAGTTTCTTAAATGTTGACTTTCCTTCGACTGTTAAGATAAAATATGTAGAAATATCATATTTGAACGGAAATTGGAAGATATGCATAACAATATTCATAGTTCAATCCATATGGTTGGATTTTTGAAATAGTTTTTTGAAAAAAATTGAAGGTTACAGCCGTCCCGCTGTAGTTTTAACTACAACAGAAGATCTGCTCCTAGTCGAGCCACCTAACCTCCTTCCTCTCTCCACGACGCTATTTTTGCTAGAACCTAACCATGATGTCCTGCCTCATTGCTAGTGTCAAATGTGCCTCTACCAACCATGGTGTCAAATCCGTTTGTAGTAGTATCGCATGTGCCTCTAAATTCAAACTTGTGACATCTCTTGTTTATGCAACTCTTTTAATATCTTTTACATCCAATGTTCAAATCGAGAAATTTTGATATGTTGGATTGTTAATGACGATACACATCCAATAAGTTATTTTATAGTTCATTTGGATTTAAAATGTATTTTTTATATTTTATTTTATACTACTCAATGGTGAGTATCCAATACATCATAATCTATAACTCACTTTAATTTAGCTAAAATCAATGACAAGACACATGTAAATACTATATTAACAAGAGATTTTCCGCAAAATAAGCCATATAAGTAATAAACTAAGAGTTAACATGAAAATAGGCACAAACATACTTATTAATGATATTGAAGAAGAAACTCAAAAAAATCTAGAGATGGAGTCTATTACTTGGTAATGCAGAGTTACATAAATTGTAATGTTGCTATGACTCCGTTTTGGTTTTCCTTGAACCAATTTAATTTCAAAGTTCTCATCCACCTCTCCCCATTTCGCGAAAAAAGGACATTTGATTAAAAAGATCTCTTCTGTATCTAAAATCAGTCGTTTCAAATGAACGATCACTATCGTTGCGTAAGATTTTAATGGTACAAATGTTGCAATAGCTGAACAAATTTGGTTATATCCATGTTTTTTATATCCATCAATATTTTGTTCGTGGTTGAATATATATATATATATAACAATACTTAGCGACAAATATCATATTTGTTATTATATTATTAGTAGCGGCCCATGTAATAACGTTTATCTATTGCTATCTCTAAAAGTTAACTAATTATTGTTAAATTTCGAACTAAATAATTAGCGACGATTAGTTAAAATTACGAAAGAATAGAAATGGATAAGCATTGTTATATGCATCGTCTTTAATGATGCAACAATGAATATGACAATCGTCGCTAGTTTAAAATAATAAAAAATAATCTTTCAATGAATAATATCGTCGTTATATATTTAACAACTACTAATTTAGCGATTTTTTAAAAAGGTGTCAATATAAATCCATTCTGCAGTGAACATGCCCTCGATCTCGTACATATGATGTACATGGAATAGTATAGGACAATGGATAAGTAAGGTCTATCCCTCATTCTTGTTTGGTCAGCTTGAGAAATAATGAAGATACAAATACCGTAAACAAAAAATGTAATAGATGATGTAAACATTATATAACTGCATATAATAGAAAAGCTTATCATGAGACAAGCTTCTCGCTAGCTATTCTGCATCGAAATATGCCCTTATTGAGATACCACATACAACACAACACCTTTGCCACTTATCGTGGTGCAAGTCAATGTTCAGGAAGGTGGTATGCGATATCTAGTCTAAGGAGTGATCACTACATATCGAGTATATGCGGTTTGATACTTTTTTATTATAAAAAAATATAAAAAATATTTAATATTATGTTAATAACCTCTAAATAGTATATCTCTTGATTATAATATAAAGAATTGAAGGTACATGGAACAAAACTATTGGGATAAAAGTAACATAAAGTCAAATGAGTAAAAGCATCAATAGAAAGAGCATATGGCTTTTAGTTTAAGGCGGGTGTGATTATTTGGTTTTGAGGTAAATAAAAAAACTTTATTAGAAAAGAGACAGAGTAGTCGGTTGCATAGGGTATACTTGATCCAGTATGCAGGTCAACCCGCATACATGATCATTTCATCATAATTAAAGCGACAAGACTACCGAGTACGAGTACGCGATCGAGTATGCTGTATATTCGACCGCTTTCCTGAACACTGCATGACTATTTCCTTCATGAATGCTTAAACTATTTATCTATTGAATTCTTTAATAAAAAAGACTGAAGTAAAAGAGGCACCTTTCATGTGCCCACATCCATATCCCAGATACCACATCAGCACTTTGAGATCGCATATTGCGATCTGCCAGAAAAAAAATCAGTTTTATGCTACGAAGAAAATATAAAAAATATCTAACCTGAATCGCTCATCATCCGGAAGTTGGAACATGAGGTCTTTTCCTGTGTAACTTTCAACATACTAATAAAAAGTAGTATTAATACGTTGGTATTGGTGCTCGAAGAAGAAATGGTATGTTGGCCCTCGAAATAAGAGACACCTATATTATAGTAAGGCTGAACCCCCTATTATTGTACTGTGAAAATACTATTGTTGTGAAGCAGCTTTTGGGTATAAAAATGGAATAAGTACCAGGAATTTTTTCTTATACTTTTCTTCTCTAATCTGCTATAAATAATATGTATTTTTACTCGGCAGACCCTATAATCTTTGTCAATTACCTCCACGATCTTTGAAACAACCTAATTCCCCCCTCGACCTCGTAAACTTCTCCGTCTTACCCCACAGATCCTACCGTCAATTTTAACTTTATTGGAGTCAATTACTTTGGTAAAACTTGAGTTAATTCAACCAAAGAAAATCGAATGGTGGATCTTCAATCTCTCTCTCCTGTTTTCTCATATCCCCTTCTTCGATCTCAACCTAATTCCTCTTCGCGTTGAACTGGAGGAGGAGCGAGAGGTCGGGAGGCCCTCGCGGCAGAGCCCGAAGATGAAGCTCCACGGAGTGCCTGGAGCTAGTGCTCCACGTCCTGGAGTTGCTGACGGCTCACCGAGAGGGGAGGGAGGGCTTGAAAGGGAGTGCCTGGAGTTAGCCCCGAGGAGGACACCTCCATGCAGTGCCTCGTCGATCTCCACGATCCCCGCCACTTGTCCCTCATGAGCCGCTCCATCCCCAGTTATTCCGGCAAGTCTTGCCGCATCCGCTGGTGCAACCAACTCTCTCCCTCCATCGAGCACCGCCCCTTGTCCATGAGGAGGATCTCACCATCCTCAGTGCGCACGTGCAATTCGGCAACAAGTGGGCCACCATCGCTCGCCTCCTCTCCAGTCACACCGACAACACTGTTAAGAATCACCAGAACTCCACGCTCAAGCGCCTCCTCCCGGACGAAGACCACCTCACCCTCCTAGACGATGACGGGCCCTCCACGTCCCCCCTCTTCCAGGGAGATCCGGGCGACGAGGAGGAAGCAACGGTGGAGGTCATGTCCGGGAGGATGCTGGAATGGCCGTTAGGCGGTGGATCCACGTCATCGTTGGAGGGCATGTGGATCCAGTAGCACTTGCGGTTGTGGCAGCCGATGAGGTGATCGGGAGGTCTTGGACCTGGGGGAGGGTTGCGAGGGAGGAGATCGAGGATGGGAGGGCGAGGGGCGGGGAGGCCGAGGGCGGAGGGCATAGGAGGTGGTGGGAGGAAAAGGGAGATAAGGAGGAGGTGAGGGGGAGTGACACTCAATGTAAATTTGATAAACAAAATGTGTATAATGTAAAAGTCTCTAACGGAATCTGGTTAATTTTAATGGGTAAATGGATGGGGGTTAACCACATGGTCTGTAGGGTAAGGGTTAGTAAGTTTACGAGGTCGAGAAGGGAATTAGGTTGTTTCAAAGATCGTAGAGGTAATTGACAAAGATTATAGGGTTTACCGGATAAAAATCCCTAAATAATATACGTAAAAAATAAGATTTTTTTATCACTTTTGTCCTTCTTAACTTCTACAATTTCAATTTTGTCCATTTTTTTTGTAATATCAGTTGCGCTCCTTCTTTTTTTGCAAAATTCACAGTTCTGTTTTTCTGTAATATCAGTTTTACCCCTTACTTTACAGCTGTGAATTTTGTAAGAAATTAGAAGAATAATTGATATTACAAAAAAGGAAGTGCATAACTGATATCGCAGAAGTTAAGAAGTGCACAAGTGATAAAACCCTAAAAAATATAGTGATGTGATTGTACCTCTTTGTTAAGTTGAATAGCCATCAGAACTCAAGAGTGATCTGCTAATAGTGCAATGTGCATACACCTGGATTCATATCCCGTGAGGGACCTCCGAAATTATCAGACCTACTATTAAAAAAAAGTTGAATAACCATCATATATCATGATTTAAAATTTAACGATATTTTATTTAAAGGAAGTGCTTTGAGAAGAATAAAGATTAAAAAAAAGTTCTAATAATATAGCAAGAAGTGACAATTTTTAGGAGACAAGACCATTAGCGAATCTGACTCACGGAGGAAAGGAAATAGCAAATTTAAAGATCAGATGGGACGCTAAGATCTGTATTAAGTGGGAGAGGGTTTTTTGTTGGATTTAATAATCTGTGAGTACACTGCTGTACCGATATAAATAAATAAAATAAATTTGCACTGATGGGCTATATACCGATTTCCCAATCATTTGATGGGTAACGAGAAAGTTTATCTAAATGCATGCAGCCTGATGTCACGCATGAGGTGTGTGTTTCTTTTGCAAAGTTCCCACAAGGCAAGCCCTTCAAAGTGCGGTTCCATAGGGGGCCACAATACATGATCAATCAAAGTCAATGCCACACAGTTTCTATTTTCCAAGGCTACTATCCAATGATATGTACTTGTGATATTTTGCGGGTTTTGTCTTCGTTTCGTAGATCAATCAGGTCCGTTATATGCAAGATTGTATTTTCTATTCTCATAACCACTACAACAAAATTGATCTAAGCCAACGAATATCAAAATATTTGTTGCAGTATCTTTCGATGTTAAAGATATGCCAACCAAAATTATTCATTGCTAAATTATATTTTGCTCGTGTAATTAGCAATGAATAACATACTCATTGCGAAAGGTTCATATACCGATAATTTTTCATTGACTTATTCGTTAAAATTTATATTAATCTTTGCTAAACTGAATAACGATTAGAAAAAAGCATCAAGGAATAATCAGCGTTGTATGATTCATTGCAAGGATATAGCAATGAATACGATATTAGTTGCGAATTTAGAAAATGAAGGAATAAATAATATTCCTTATTATGTATTTAACTACGCAAGATATAATAACAAATATTAAATTATTCTTTGGCTTAGGTCAACTTTGTTGCAGTGAATGGTAAATTTTGCCCTCTTTGCAAACATGTCCCTCACATGCTTTGTTCGTTCTCTATCCATAGCTAGATATTGTGCATTGTGACTCAAGATATTGATTCATGTTAGATGAATAATTTATTGAAAAATAGAATTTGTAATTTACCCATTTAGAATACTATTGCAAATGGGCTCAAGAACATATGGGCCTAAATAACCCCTCTCAAATAATTATCAAGAGTGAGGCCCATTAGGAAAAAATATTCTAGAAAAGAGAGATGCTGAAAAAATATATAGATATTTCCCCACCTGTCACCAATAGTTCTAGATATTTCCACCAAAGGTACATGGAAAAAAATAGATCTCTCTTCCAAAATATCTCCAACCTCTTACAGGGCTATAAGTAACATCTAAGGGGTCCATATTTGGACATAAACAATAAGAATCACAGCAAGAAGCACAACACATTCACTACCACAACAAGAGCCAACAAGTGCCATCCTCCTTCCAAGTGTTATAAGTTCTTCCCGTGTTGTAAACATTGTAAGTTCTATTCTTGTAGAGTTAAAGGCTTGTATGTGCAAGTTTCAAGTTCTTAATAAAAAGAAGATTTTAATTTTCATATCTTGTGCATCGAAATAAAATAAATCGAATATAAATTTGACTTGTGGATTCGATTCTCTATTGAATCAAATTTGAAATAACATGAATTCGTTAGATAATATTTCGATTCGATATTTGTATGCATATATATAGACATATATACATGCACACACATATCTATACATGTGTTTGTGTTTATAGGTATGCACATAAGTATTTACATATTATATACCTACATGCATGCATGCATACATAAGTATTTACATGTATGTATGAATGCATTATGCATACATGTGCATGTGTGTACAATTATACCAATTAATGAATAAATACATGATATTTAAAAATAGAGTAGAAAATAAGCCATAAAGCCTAGTTGGAAAGAACATATATTAAAGATGTTTTATCCTAGTTCCCCACCTTACACCTATTTCCATGTTCTCACATTCCACCCCACATTTTGCCTCTCTTTTCATAATTATCAAAGATCCATCAAGCTTAGGGTAGACGACACTTGATGACATGAAAATCGATGCGACTAAGGTAGAAAATAAATCACAATGTCGTCGTTGTTCTCAACCACTCGAATCGGCCAACGAGAAAAATAATTAAATCACTTAAAAGAATAAATCAATCAAAACAATGTAAGCGGTATTCGCTATTCTTTTTACCTGCTATAGCGACCAGAGTCGAACACAAGGAGCACGATTTAAAAACTAAGTAGTCAAATTTTTCAGAAGTGAATTTTTAGTGGTTTTTGAATTTTTATTTTTTTTTAATTTTTAAAATAAGGCGCAAGCAATAAAAGACACACACACCACACTCTTTTGTATTTTTCCAAATGATAAAAAATATACAGAAAATTCCAAAAGAATTTTTTTTATATTTTATATGTTTTAAAATATTTTTGTTAATTTTTTTAGAATTTTCTAATGTTTTTGTGATTTTCTAAAAATCAAATAATACAAATCAAGTGAAACAGTGCACAGGTAGGAATATTTTGCAAGTTAAAAATCCTTTAAGTATTCAGAATTCTTGAAATTTATTTTTTAATACAAACAGAAAGCAATATCTACAATAAGAAATTGAAATCACATTTTTTGGATTTTTCTAGTATTTTCTACAATTCTTTTAAGAATTTTCATTTTTCATATTTTTTTGGATTTTATAAAGAGTTAATGCACAAAAATTAGATATAAATTAAATGACACCAAAATACACCTACATTAATTTTTTTGGAATTTTTAACAATTTTTCAAATTTTTACGAATTTTGCAAATTCAGACAGACAAAAGGACATTGTTTTTTATTTTTAAAATATATCAAACGGCAATAAAAACTTATGAAAAATTTATACAATGATAATAACTATAGCATGAGCATACATGAATTTTTTCAGCATTTTTCGAAACATGAAAACATTTATTTTGATGAAAAATACATGCAAAGTTGAAGTCTGGAATGAAGGGACTGAAAGCAAATATACAAAGTTTGTACATGAATTCAGTGACAGAAATAAAATGCAAGAATAAAAATGTAATTTACCCAGTGAGAGTGTGCTTGGCATGTGACTTGCTAACTGGCAGGGACTCTTTTGCAAATTTAAAATCGTTATGAGGTCTTTTTGCAATACGCAGTACTTGCAAGGGAGATTATATAATTTTGCCGATGTATTGTTTAATCCCCCTAGGGTTTCTTCTTGTTTCTTGTTTCTCAAGCCAATAAGGGAGAGGGCACAAGGGTCGCCTCCCCGTTCTTTTCCTTCTCTCTTCACGCGCGCCGGCGGTGGATGGCGAGCGCGGCCACACTTGCGTGACGGCTGGATAGACGGAGGGCGGGCGCGGGCCAGGCGCAGCCGGCTGGGCACGGCGAAGCCGACCGCTGGAGATGGAGATCCACGCTGGTCCGCTGGGGGCTGAATGGGCGGCAAGCACCGCGGAGGGACGCTGCGCGAGGGGGCGGCCGGGGGGGGGGGGGGTGACGACGGGCGGCTGACGCGCGGTGGGGGAAGCGGCAGCCTCGCGCGGGCGGTTAGCGCGCAGGCCTGGAGATTGGGCGGTTGTGCTGGGCCAGGCGGCGAAGGCTGGGCCAGGCGGAGATGGGGCGCCTCCAGGCACGGCTGGCTTGCCGCGCAGGGGGGGCTGGCGGCACTGTGCCGCGTGGAAGGAGGTGGCTGGGCCACCCGTTGTCGACAGGAGGACGGGGGTTAGGAGGAGCGCGGTCCGTCTGGAGGGGGAAGGCGCGCGTCAGCGGAGGATGCCACCTGTCGACCTGCTTGTTTTTTAAAAATTTTTTATTTAATTTCCTGCAAAACAGATGTAAGAAGAAATATATATTTTTTTACTTTTTTTAATTTTTTTCTTTATGATGTAAACTGCAGATATAAAAAAACTTTTTTTTTATTTTTTTGATATATGTAAACAGGAAATGAAAGATTTTTTTATTATTTTTTTAATTTGCTTGCAAAACAAATGTTAGAGGTAAAAGAAATATTTTTTTATTTTTTATTAATTATTTATGCACAAAATTAGGAGGAATGAATGGGAATGGATCTTACCGAGGTGTGGAGTATAGATCCATGACTCTGACCACCGTGTGTGGTCGGAGGTGATAGGTTGTGCAAGGTAGAATGTGAAACGGAGAGGTAGAGAAAATGATGTGGAAAATCGATGTCGGACGCGGATTATGTGTGGTGAAAATTTTGAGATTTTTAAAATCTAAAGATTAATAAAACCTAAGCAATGAGATTAAACCTACGGTTTACCTACGAAAATGACGAAAATTAATATCAGATCTTACCTTGCGATCGGACACGTCGTGATGGCCTCGATGACGCTCGAATCGCTGTCACCAACCAAATCAGAGGCTGGGCACCCTTCTGCAATAAGTAACTCTCGAAGATCAGGCTCCTCTCTCCTAAGATTGATCAAGAGAAAATGATGGAGGAGGAGCCTAATAAAAAGAAGACAAAAAATAAAAATGGCAAGTATATACAAATAAGGAAAGTTTTTATTAGTTAATTAAATTAAATAAAATAATTAAATAAATTAATTAATTAAAAACGAAATTCAGAATTGAATTAATTAAATAAATTAAATAATTAATGGAAATTAATTAACCACCATAATGGTGGCCATATATGGTGTGGAATAAAATCATATATACAAGGCAAGTTATTAAACCAAATAAATTCAAATGAATCCAATAAATTAAATAATTAAATATGAATTTCGTCATTAAATAAAATAAATTAATTAATGTCAGATAATTAATTTTTTGGTGATTTTTATTTAAGGAAGTTAATTGTATACATATATTATACAAGTATAATACAATATACATAGGTACAAATAAGGAAGTATTTTTATAAAAGATTTTTTTATTTTAATTTATTTTAATTTTATTTTTAATGAAACCAATATTTACAAATATATACATTATGTATAAAAATAAATATGAATAAAATATATACAATAAGTATATGGGAAAACTGCACAAAACACCCCAGAAAACTGATTTTTTAACCGTAACTCCAAAAATTATGAAACTATAGCCATTTGAAAGATAATTTAATTTAGAGTGTGTTGGAAGTGAGTTTGATTCGATTTGAGATTGTATGGAGTCGGAATTGGTGTTTCAATTATCGCTTTGCGGGTTTTCTAGGTGTAATTATTTGTAATATGTATATTATTTTATTTAACTTATTTTTCTTATTTATAACACATTTTTATTGACAACTTTTATTTACAAAAATTATTAATTTAAGGTCAAATTATGTACAAATAAAATATGATAAGTTTTGTACAAATATACATGAAAAATATTTACAAAATATTTTTGGTTTTTCTAACTGATACCCTATCTCCCCCTACTTTATTCCTAGTCAATCAGGTCAAGTCTTGACCTTCTCTCGGGGTTTGGGTCAGTCTGTATTTATTGCATAAATACCCCCTTTTCTTTTTCTTTTCTTCTTTATTCTTTTATTTATGTACAAAAAGTGTTAAAAATGCATTTTTAACAAATGCATGCAAAATGATAATTTTATGCAATTAGTGGATATTTATAGGTATTTGACAAAGGAAAAGAGGTTAAAATAAAAGAATAAAGGCTATGAATCGTGGATTCATCAACACTGCACCCTCTTCTTGCATGTGAAAACGATAGTCATGTTACATGAAGTTCCTCTTCATGTTTGACGTGATTTGTGGCCTATCCGAGTATGCATTCTCCACTTTCTTGTTTTGTTAATTATCCTAACAAGCTAATCCATGATGATGACTATCAATGTAAAGATGGCATTGATCATCACCTGAGTAATTTACAGGTTCTTCACACCTTCATATTTGGTTGTTACTTTGTATTATCGAAAATCCAGGAATCTAGTTTTAACATATAGATGAGCATCATGATGCATAATGTGCTTTATCTTGTTAAGTTATTTGTTATTATCCTCACGGTTTCATATAATAAGATTATTTTATATTAATATTGTAAAGGAATTTAACATACAATAATAAATGATGAACACGAGAATTATGGGTTTTAATTATGTAAGTGATTTAACAATATCGATGTAACCCAACAATCAATGAACCAATCAAAAAAAAATTATTCTAAGAGAAGAATGTGCTAATTATTAACTTGGTATAGTTGCAGAGTCGAATACAAGGATGTAATTGTTTTTACAAGGTTATTACTTATGAAAATTAACAAAGATTTTAAATTTCTTTATCTGATATTTAATTTGTATTCAATGAATTTTTATGGATTTTGATAAATATTATATTTTTTAAAATAATTTTTAAATGTTTTATTTATATTTTTTCTTATTTTTAATTTTTAATTGATTTTAATTTAGTAAATTTTTATATAGTTTTAATTTTGAAATTCAATTTATGAATATAATATATACAAAAGTGACCCCTCAGGTGACCAGGTTAGCCTTTTCTTTATTAATTTTAATTAGGTCCAATTACGATTTAATAGACACAAGTAGATAATTAGGTGTTTGGATCCTAATCAATTACGACGCAATCAGTAAAAAATCCTAAGCTAAAGCCAAAATCGCATAAATCAGACAACAGTTAAAAATAAAATAAAGAAAACTAAAACCGGCGAAAAATGCGGTGAGGTCCCCCGAGCACACCGGTGCTCGGCGAAATAGACCCCGGTAGTCACCGATCAAGTCCAAGTCCAAGTGTCTGACTGTCCTGGTTTTATTACAATTATCAAGTAAAATAAAAACTAAACTACTCCTCTCCTCTCCCGCTCAACCTCTCCTCTCTCCTGCGGCTCCGTACAGAAGGGAGCCGCCTCCGAATTCCGCGGTTGCTTCGGCTTTCCGAAGAAAGCTGCCTCGGTCCTCGGGCCCTCACAAAAAGTCAAACAGGAGTATCAGAACAATAGTTATTATAAAAATAAATAAAATAAAATAAACTCTGTGCAAAAAGGAAATAAAATAAACAAACAAAATAAAAACAAACAAAAAAACAAAATCAAATAAAAGAAAAAATGAAATAAAATAAAAAGAAAACAAAGAAAATCAAAAAGCTGCGAAAAGCCGCGGACGAAAGAAAAGCCACGGAAAGAGCCACGAAAAACAAAATCGAACAAAAACAAAAACAAAAACGACTACTAAGCCGTGCTCCCCGTCAACGGTGCCATTCTGATGAGCTGAAAATGACCAAGACCTGGGTAAAGGTATGAAATCAATCAAGGGTCGTTGCGACCCGGATCTCGGTGCTCAGCTCAACAAGAAAATTATCAGAAACCACCAAATCAGAAAATAAATTGATAAAAGCAACAACGGTCCTCGCTATTTATTTAACCTGGTATAGCGACCAGGGTCGGACACAAGGAGCATCATGAATTGGTCGAGACGGCCTACGAAGTAGTCGAAAATGGAAATAAAATAAAAGAAATATTTTTGGTGGATTTTTAAATCTTTTTAATTTTTTTGTATTTTTAATAATAAAGGAAATATAAAAACAATGGAAAAAGCACACAAACAACTATTTATAAAACAAAACAAATAAAGCCAAAAAAATCAAATAAAATTATTTTTTATTTTTTTATTTTTAAGTATTTCTGGTATTTTTCTGAGAATTTTATAATTTTTAGTTGATTTTATAAAAATCGAAAAAGGGAAAAACAGTGACAAAGTGTGCAGTCAGATTTGAAAGGCTAATTAAAAAGAACTAATTAGCTATAAAAGTTTGAGGGTATTTTTTATGAAAAGTACAAATAAAAACTAAACTAAAGAAACTGAAATTGCATTTTTTTGTTTTTATATAATTTTTAATAATTATTATGAGGTTTTTAGGTTTTTTATATTTTTATGGGTTTTATAAATCCAAATAAGTCAAAAATCGAACTGAAGTCAGAAAACCACAAAATAAACTTGCCCTAATTTTTTGTAATTTTTAGAGGTCTTTTTATATTTTTAGTTGATTTTCTAAATCAGTCAGTAGCAAAAATTAAGGTTTTTGATTTTTTAAAAATAACAAAAAGCAACAAAAATGTCCCAAAAATTTAGTGAAATTTTTACACAGTGGCAGGAGCCACTATCTAAATTTCACTGGATTTGGGTTTATTTGATATTTTATTCAACCACTACAAAGGCTACAACACACATGGACCTATATGCAATAAAAACAAAGTTTCAGGGCTAATCAGACAACACGTGTGGAACTAGAGGGGTATTGGCGCAAACATCGCATGAAATCCGCACATATTCGAAAACAGCATGCACAGGGGTATAAGTGCAATTTATAAAACTTAAATTCCAATCACGAACATTCACAGACCCTAGCCCAAATAATGCAAAAAGCCCAGATACACATGCCTAGCACGTGTCTCACATTCACAGGGATCAAAACATCATTCTAATTAGTAAACATGTAAACCAGAACAACTCAGAACTACAGGATGAATACTGCAAAATTTCCACAAGGCACGTGTTGAAGCACGTGTTCCATACAAACAGGGACTAAAAAGCAAATAAACTAAACTAGAGTCCAAATACGCAAATGACCCAAGAGTGCACATTTATTTCAAAGACTAAATAAAAACTAAATAAAACTGGAGGGGTATGGGCGCAATTACCCAGCTGAGGCGCGTGAGGGGCGCACGTGAGTGCCAGGTGTCGAGCTGTGGATGGCGGTGGATGCACGGTCCTGATGATGACCTCTGGAGGATCCAACGGTGCTGGCGCAAAGGCGAACGTGGGGCACACGTGGATGTCAGATCGTGGATCTAACGACCTGATAGGAGCAGGCTACGTGCGGCTGTAATCAGACCTGGCGCAGAGAGGGGATCCGACGGCTGCGAGAGGATGAGGAAGAACTCCTCCTGGGCGAGCTTCTCCGGCGATCCGGAGATGATCCAGATGGCCGATGGAAGATCGGAGAGGTGGGTCTTCCTCGTGATGGCATTCCGCGTCGGGTGGTGGCCTCCGATGAGGGCCCCAACGGTCGGATCCTCCAGCGAGGGAGGAGCGACCTGGAGCAGCTCCAGCGAAGGATGGAAACGACAACCAAGGGGGGTATCTGCGATTACTGAACTGCAAAACAAAGCTCTTTCTCGGATGGATGCTCCGGCGAGGGTTATTGGCAAAAAGATAAAGGGAAGCAACGTGGATGGTCGACGGGGGTTTCCGGCGAAGGTGGTAGATGGAACCCGTCTCGATCTGGGCTCAGATGGTCCAGCTCGAGGAGATCAAATCGCATAGGAGAGGTGGCGATGGGTTGAGGAATCGATCTATACGGCTAAGATGGACGAGCAGGGCTCCGGCCACTAGGGCAGAGCGGGCGGTGCTGGAAGGTGAAGATTGAATCTAAAAGACGAAATGAAGCCTAAGGGATCTACCTGATGATCACAGTCGACTAGGGGGAGACACTGGTTCTCCGGTGATCTTCGCCTCGATGGAGCGTCGTCTCTAGAGGCTCGAGCATCGCCGGCGGTGGAGCACGACGACGAGGGTTGCCGGACCTGGGCTACACACTTCAAAACCTCACTCAAACACTCGCACTCACTCGCCGTCACTCAAGGAACACGGCGGAGATCCTAGGAGTCGAAGACGATAGCCGAAGGTGCCGCTAATGGAGGAAGAAGATGATGGAGATCCGGCAAAGATGGAGTCGGGCATGGCATTTTGGTGCACGGATCCCTAGGAGAATCCCCGAGCGTGGATTAATGATGAATCAAGGTTAAACGGAGCCCGGTGTTTAGGGAAGTGAGTGGCGGATCAGATCGCGAATAATGGGAGAAATCGAGTCCTCGGTGCAGATTCGTGCAAAGTGGTCTGGGGGGGGGGGGGGGCAGTTGGCCGGGGGTCAACATTCCCCGTGGACCAATCAGGAGCCGCCACGTAATAATTATTTAGAAATTAAATTAAAAATAGTAAATGGCTTTATTTCAAAATATTTATAAAATGAAAATTGTTTATTTATTTTCAAAAAAAATTTAGTGATTTTTATTTATTTGTTTTGAAAAATAAATTACGTATTTACATTATATTATTATTATATATAGGTATGTATACCTATGTATTTTTTGGATTTTATTTTTAATTATTTTATTTATGTATATTTATTCCAATTTTATATTTTATTTATTTACAACATAAAATATGGAATATAAAATGATTTTTATTGGATTTTTATTAATTAATTACAAGGGGAAATAAATAGGTATTTTATTTTATATACAAGGTATATATACACTGATGAGAGAGAATTTTGTTTATTTTTATTTTTCTTTTATTTTTCCCATTTTTAATTTTTTTTATTTTTACAAATATGTACAAAATATGGGAAGTACAAATATATTTTTATTTTTAGAAAATAAAATATGTACATAAAGAGGGGTATTTACACCATGTTGAGTGACCCTATCTCTCTCTACTTATTTTATTTTGCGGTCAGGCCCTTGTGGAGCCCTCCCTTGGGTTCATGTCACTCAATATTTATTCTAAAATATTTCCCTCTTTTTCTCCTATTTCTTTATTCTTCTGTTTTTGCACAAAAACATGCTAATTATTATTATATACACAATGCATGCTCTTTATCAATTTATTTTATTTACACAAATATACATGGTGTTTTGCACAGGTTTTTAAGCTAAAATAAAAGAATAAAGAGTGATGAATGAGGATTCATCACCCCCTATACTTAACTTTGCTAGTCCCTTAGCAAACACTTATTTGAAAAAGAAGTGAAAAAGAAAAGAAAAAGAAAAAAGAGGGGAAAATGCATGAATCAATGATGATTATTAACTTGCCTTCTTTAAATTGGAGTTTGGAGCGCGGTCAGATCTTTGGATTATTAATGTGTCGGAACCTTATTTGGACTTAGGTTTAAAATTTAAGAGCCTCTAAGTTCCACTAATCTATAGTCAAGACTCCTCAATAATCCAGATCAGAACAAGTCTACATACACAAACCCTGAAGACCATGAATCTTTCCTTGTACAGTGTAAGTGAGGTATAGCTCTCCACCTCAGAAGTAGAAAAATGACAATCCTCCCCAACAAGGTAACTCTATGACCCTAGTCTGGCCACTCTTTCCTGAGGAGCGGGGTATTCCCTTCTAAGTTCAAGTTCAACCGGCTCAAGAAGAGGGGGAAGAAGAGAATGGACCATGGCCAGTGTAGCCATGTATCCCTGGGACTCAACCAATGTAGCTAAGTCTCCCTGCTGCAAGCTACATAAGACGGATTATGAAACTCCAAGCTTTGCTTATTGCACTATATACACTTCGGTGGGATTATCATTTTCTCTCAGACCCACCACTATTTTGGAGTTATTCTTTTATTTTTGCATTTTTTCTTTTTTTTTGATGTGCATATATACAACATATCTACAAAGTGCGGCATATATATACATAAGGAGTTTTTTCCTCTTGAGCCAGTAGACTATCCCTCTTTTGAAGCATTATTGCAACCCCACAACTCTTGTCGTTAGACCTCATGGCAACCAGACCAAGTTGAGACGCACTTCCTTCACTATAAGAAGAAGAGAGGTTCCGCCTAGAAGTACTACCCTCATATGCTACCCCAAGTCAAGGAAGACTGCCTCCTCACCACCTCATCCGTAGAGAGCTCGGGGTAAAGTGTGGGTCCAAGTAAAGCCATTGTCTATATGAGTCATGTGTGTGTTGTTAAGTGCTCTACTTAGGTTCATCGAGATGACATATGATCATAGCCTAGTGGACTCAAAGAATTAAGTCACCATGGACCTGAAAAGTCTCAACCCTAAGCCCTATAAGGTTCCTCTTAGAATTAGGTGGATTAAGATCTTAACCAAGCTCCATTTTCCAATTTAATTCCAGGCTAGTTTAAATGTCAACTATGATCCAAGAAAAACTATACAAATATTTACAAAGATGCAATTTACAAAATATTTACACATGTGCACAATTTTTGAAAATGTTTTGAAAACATGGATGTATGCATGAATGCAAGTTTTGCAAAATATGTACACAAATTTACACAAGGTTTTTGCAAAATTTTGATTTTCAAAACATTTTACAAAAATTTTGTACTATATACATAATTTTGATATCAAAATATTTACAAGCTATTTACAAAAGATTCTTACAACATTTTTACAAAAATAGTTTTGTACAACTAGCTATGTATGTGCAATAAAAGAATTTTATTTACAAGGAAAAATTTTAATTTTTATGGATTTTTGAATTTTAGCCATTTTTATTTATTAACACACTCACACAAAGTACGAGTTATGGCTAAAGTATATATGAAATATATACAAACCCCCCCTATACTTAGCTCGAACGACGTCCTCAGAGTCAAGAGCGATGAAGAAGACATAACTCGTGCTTAGTATAGGGAAGTGAAAAGGAAGGCTATATACAAAGACAAATGAAAAGAATAGAAATGCAGAGGATCCCGGGGTTTCCCCTTATACTTAGGATCAAATAATCCTAAGTATAGCAGGCTATATACGAAGGGAATGCCGAGTGAAGAATGTACAGGATCTACCTCCCCTATACTTAGGGTAAAATATCCCTAAGTATAGGCAGCAAAACAGAGGGAAAAAAATGAATCAAAAGAAACTCAAAAGTCTCACACCCCTCTATACTTAGGGTAAAGTACACCCTAAGTATAGCAATGTCAAAGATGCAAATGGGGTGTTGGACTGAAGAATGGTGTGATATGGACAACTGGATCTATAAAAGTTGGGAGAATCAGTGATAATTGATTCATCATTTTTATTCTTTTATTTTAGCTAGAATCCTTGGTAAAAAACATATGTATATATTCATTAACTATCATTATTTATCATTCATCATGTATTTGTTAATAATGTATATTTATCATTCTTTTTAACCAAAATAAAAGAATAAAGAAGAAAAGAAAAAAAGAAATAAAGAAGGATGTATTTATGGAAATAAATGCAGACTGACCCAAACCCCGAGAGAAGGTCAAGAATTGACCTGATCGATCAGGAATAAAGTAAGGGGAGATAGGGTCCATAACTTATAAAAATCAAGGAAATCAAATCTAACTTGTACATATTCATCATTTTCCACCTTGTATATATTTCACCCATTTTATTTGTCAATAAAAGAACTTCAAATAAAAATATTTCCTTCTTGAAAGTTGTGTGTAATAATGTATACTAATTTATAAAATTATCATAAAAAATTATTTAACCAATAAATAAATAAATACAATGAACCTAAAAAGCCTAAAAGTCCAACTTCCCAGGTTCATAACTATTTATAGAAAACTCCAAATTAACCAAACTCACTTTTAAACTTTGTTTTATAATTAATATTATTTATTAAAAATACCAAAAAAATCTTGGAATAAAAGATGTGAGTTTTGGCGTTTGGACCCCTTATGTATATATGTACATATATGTGTATAAAACTTCTTTATTTTCTATCTATTTATCTGTAATTCCAAAATAACTTAATTCTTTTTCTAAAATGTTCATAAAAATCACTAAAAAAATACAAAAATATAACTTAAAAATAAATTTGAATAAATACCAATAAATCTCCAAAATCTAAAAGCCGTAAAGCCTAACTTCCGAACCTCATAACTCAGCCATATGAACTCCGATTTGAGTGTACTCACTTTTAAAGTTCATTTTGTAAAAAATATCTATCAAATAAAAGTGGTTTTACTGAAATCAGAGTTAATATGTAAAAAGTAGGTTTTGGGACCTTATGGGTATACTTGTATATATGTATATATCGTATATATTTTTATTTATTTATTTATTTTGTGCACATATTGTATTTTTAAATATTTTGTATATATTTATTATAAATATATAAAATAAAAATAAAAATTATTAAATCTGAAAATAATCAAAAAAATAAAGTATGTATCACATAGGTATTTTATACCTATTAATAAAGGTTCTTATTTATTTTACCTTATTTAGTTAAATAATTTTATTTATTAAAAATCACCATAAAATTATTTAATAAATTATTAACATTATTTATTTTCATGATTTTGTAATTTAAAACCATTTATTTATCTATTTATTGTATTTATCTTTTATTTAATCTGCTATTCCGTCCTTTTCCCTATTTCGTCTTTTTCCTCCTTTAGCCCAAATAATCTGTTCAACCGAGTCGTTTTCTCCAAATTTTCTAGAGCACGTCGTTGATCCGATCAAGTTGATTTCTTCACCAAAATAAAGATTTCACAACCCTCATTTTCGCCCATTTGAATTTTCAAATTTCCCGCCTCGTTTTGCATGCCGAATTTTCATTCGAAATTTAACGTTTCTCATCATATAAATAAGCCCCCATCTTCTTCCTCCTCCCATCTTTGGATCATTTCACACCACCCTAGGACCTCCATAGCCTTTGCGAGAGTGACAGCTCGCTTCAGGCCTTGTTGCAGCGAGGAAGGAGTGGAGGACCATCGATCCGGTGACGTTGCGCCGCCGTGCGCCGCCTGGAGGTGACGCTCGAGCCTCGGACACCGACGGTCCTCGAGGCAAGGACCTGGAGCACCCCCTGTTCCTCCACATTCGACATCATCCAGTAGGTAGCCCCTTCTCCCTCTCTATTTCTTTAATTTTGCATCTCGCCCAAATCTCTCCGTCGCCGTTCCGCTTTGATTTCGACCATCCTCGCCTTTGTTCCGACCATCGGAGTCGCCCATCACGATCGCCTTCTCTCCACGCATCTTCTCCGCCCACTCATTCACCCCAGTTCGCAAAGGAACTGGGTATCGAGTTCCCTCGCCGTCGCTCCGCCGGAGCTCGCACGCCCCGCCGCACCGACCACCTTCACCCCCGCTTACAGGGTCGAGGCACTTTGCCCTCGACCCGCGAGTCTGTTGTCGTGCTTTTCAGGTCTATCCGAGCCCATCTGAGGGCTCAGTCCATCCGGGCAGCAGCTTCTCCTCCGCCAGTGCCGCTGGAGCTCTCCCGAGCTCCTCGCCACCATCGGAGGGCACCATTCGACGCGGGAGGCCAAGGAGATTCTCCTCCAATCTTCAGCATCCCGCGAGGAGGCCTCCAGCACCCACACGAGTCCGACAAATCTCGCCTGAGACCAGTTCTTCGAGGACCCTCCGCAGCCGTCCGATCGTCCTTCAGCTCCAGTTTCATCGTAGCCGTCCACGCCAGGAGCAACCAGCACCGCTCGATCCTTGGAGGAGTGATCGTGACCGTCCGATCTGTGAAGGCTTCCCACGTTGCTTCCCAACCGCCCGATCTTCCACGTGGCGATGCCCCAGCCGTCGATCAGGACCGAGGACCCTGCGTTGAGGCGCGCCCCTTCTCCACCGTCCGATCTCCACGTGGCGCGCATCCGGCCCTCGATTTAATAAAGGGTAAATTTCTTCTTAGGCCCTTAGTTTCTTAGTTGTTCTGCTGTAGACCTGTAAGTATTTTAGAAATTTTATTTGTGTTTGGTAATTTGCATAGTGGACCCTGTAATTTTTGGTATTTGCTTTTATACCCCCGCCTGTAGTGGAACACGTACTTCGACACGAGATTATCTGGGTTAATTGCATGTATAGACCTATTATTCTAGGGTGTTATTGATTGAAAGTAACTTTTTAGTATTTGCATAAATACCCCTGTGAATGGTTTAATTGCGCATGTGCTTGATATATTGGGTATTTTACACTGAAGCCCCTGGACTTTTAGTACGTGTTACTAAATAGTCCAGGAACTTTAGTTTCCTTGCAAATATGTCCCTGAGTGCCCAGGTCACACGCCTCGCGCGTGATTTCGTGGAGAAAATTGCGTACAGGTCCCTGTGCACTATACCCTTGTTTTCATTTTTAATAAAATAGCAAATTAACTCCAAATTCGATGAAAATTGGACACATGGCTCCTGCCATGGTGTAAAATTTTCTCCAATTTTTGGAGATATTTTTTATTTCATTTGATTTTTTTAAAATTCAAAAACACACTTTTTTGTTACAATCTAACTTTAAAATTCACAAAAAATATTAAAACACCTCTAAAAATTACAAAAAAATTATACAGTAGTTGTTTTGCCTTGTTTGATTTTCTGATTATTTTTGGTCATTTTTGGCTTTATAAAACTTATAAAAATTGAAAAAAACTAAAAACCCTATAAAAATTCTAATAAATAAAGGAAAAATCAAAATTAATAATTCTAGTGGTCTTATTTTCCTTGTGTTTTGATCTATATAGAAAAATTACCTTCAGGTGTTAGTAGGGCCATTTTTCATTTTAAATTGGCCCTTGACACCTGACTGGACAATCCCTTTTATTTTCTGCCTTGTTTGATTTTTATAAAATCCAATAAAATTTAGAAAAATACCAAAAATTAATCAAAAACAGTAAAAAATATAAAAAAATATAAAAATATTTTTATTTGAATTTTTGGGTGATTTTTGAGTAATTTAATAATTGGTTGTATTGGCTTGTCTATTTGCTTTTCTTATTTCTTTTATTAATTAAAAAATCCAAAAAATATAAAAAGATTTGAAATCCACCAAAAAGACTTCTCTTTTATTTTATTTCTTTTTTTAGACTACTTCATAAACGTGCTCCTTGTGTTCAACCCTGGTCGCTATACCAGGTTAATATAATAGCAAGACCACTACTTGAGCTTGTTTGATTTTTATCTGATTTTGGTGGTCTGATTTCTTCTCGATTGACACCGCTTGGTGACTTGGGTCGCAACGACCCTTGATTACCTTTACCCGAGTCGTCGGGCGTGTCATCAGAATGGCGCCGTTGCCGGGGAGGCACGACGAGGGTAGTTAGGTCCTCTTTGCCTTCTGCTCTTGATTTGTGTATATACTTGTTTTTCTTTACTTGTTTGATTTTCTGCTTCATTTTATTTGATATATTTTGCATAATGGTGATCTGACATATCTTTTGTTTCTCTTTTTCTTGCGAGGGCTCGATGAGCGAGGGCGGCATTCTTAGGAGCGCCGGCGCACCCGAGCGAAGCGGAGGCGGTTAGTTTCTCCATCGAGCCGCAGGAGAGCGTAGAAGAAGAGGAGCAGAAGATTTGGAAGATCCTTTGTGGACTTTTAGCATTTTATTCCATTATCATTCTTGTAATAAGTTGTAATAATTTCTAGGACTTTGGACACTTAACTTTTTCGGGGTCTGTTTCGCCAAGTGCCAGTGCACTTGGGGGACCTCACCGTGTTTTGTTTTTATCTCTTTATTTTATTTTTCACGTGGATTTTTGTGCTTGAGCCCCTAGATTTAGGTTTCTATTTGATTGAGCCAGGTAGCATTAGGTCCAAAGCCCCTAATAAAATATTTGTTCCTATAGAACTCACTTGGACTTAGACAAATAAATATGCTTCACGATAATAGAAGTTTCTGTCTAGGACGGTTCTCGCATTGCATTCATATAGATTAGTTTAAATTTTGTGCGGATCATATTGCATGTAGACTGCTGGAGCAAGGTACGCCTTCTATCTCGTGCATGCATTCATAGATTTCATCGAGCATCGACTTTTCCATATTCCTCCCTCTGTTTTCTGGACTTAAGAATAAAAAGGATATCGGAAAATTTGTTAGGCGTTTGTTTTTATTTGAAAAATACCTAAAAAGAAAAGCAATAAAATCGGGACTGCTAATCACACTTGACCTAAAAGACACCAAATTAAAAAATCTGTCTTGGGAGAGTAACCCCCTCCTTGTTTGGTTTGGAAGAGCGAGAGAGTGACCCACACCTTAGGATAGAGCCATATCCGATATTTTCTCAACTGATTACCGGCTTTCTGTACGGGACAGTCGGTTGAGAAATATTTGGATTCCTATTCAGCTCACGTAATCTCTCTGATAGACTGAATGATCACCTAAAATAAAATTGACAAGATAATTGACCGATCCCTTTCGGTCTTCAGCTCGCGTGTGTAGGTGAATTGGGGGTTTGCTTTTTCATCTTGTGTGATTTCCAGATCCTTTCTGCCTTCCCCCCATCTTCTTCCCTTCTTCTGTCTCCTTTACCCCTGGATGATGGATCCCCCTCACTTCGAGCCGACTCTTACGGCTTTTTCTTCGCTATCTGACCATCAGTCCAGTCCACCTTCTAGGGAGGTCGGATCTCCGACCAACCTCCTGCTCCCTCCCTCCCATCCCATTCACTACTCTGGGCATGCTGCGCTTGACGTCCAAGGATACCAGATAGAGCAGATGCGAGACCCGGACGATGCCGTTGCTGAGTTGAGAGCACACTCCGTTCGTGATTAGAGAGAGCAATGGAGATCAACAGATAGATCTTATTCCAGATTGATGGAAGAGCAGATAGATCAGGGAGCTCAGTCAGCTTCTACATTACGTCCATTCGTCTTGGATTTGGATTACATTCAGCAACTGCCGACATTTTCAGGAGAGGCGCACGAGGAGCCTTATCTTCACATGTCCGCATTCGAGGAGTTTTGCAGAGCACAGAGTTATTCCGATATCACTGCAGAGGAGCTGATGAGGAGGACCTTCCCATTCACATTTCACGAGAGAGCCATGCGATGGAATCGATGATTGGGGAGGACATTCGATATGTGGGGAGAGCTACGCCGAGAGTTCTTACAGAGATACTTCCCCTCGCGTAGAGCAGAGTTTATGCGGTCTTTGATCACCAACTTTTCAGTAGACCCCCAGGAGCCACTGCATGAGGCATGGCCGAGGTTTCTTGACCTCTTGAGGAGATTTCTAGACCACGGACTTCTAGTGACAGACCTTATAGAGATCTCCATGCGGGGGATGACCGCAGAGAAGATAGCACTGGTGATTACCACATGTGGCGGTTCACACCGCAGTTCCGACATTCACGTACTGGATACCATCTCGCGACTACTTTCACAAAGATCTTCTTCACGAGATACCTTTGTCAGGACAGCACATGCGGACGATGCAGTACCAGTGCGGTGTGTCACATTACAGGAGGATACACTTTCTACACACCAGTCAGAGGACTTGGAGCATACAACACCACAGAGTACAGAAGAGATGACTACGATAGCAGAGGTTCGAACCCAGAGTCTACTTGAGTTCCCGTTGGTTTTCCAGTTGGACTTTGAGGCAGCCCCAGAGTTTCCAGTCAACGAGTCTTGGATATCAGATCTTCTGATACACCAGGAACCGGAGGAGCCCCCGCTACTACAGCCATTGTCTCAGCTACTTCAGTTTCCAGTCCCGGAGGAGTCAGCCTCTTTTCTGCAGAGATACTTCTCGGAGTCAGACAGTTACCATGATTCAGCCCAGCAGCTACAGCTCGATGAGGGACACCACTTTGAGAGTTCAGATACAGATAGTCTCGTATTCGAGCCTTTTGTCCTCCACTCTGTTGAGACATACACAGTTGCTGAGGACCAGTTGGCAGCCAGCATTGCCGCAGAGCGAGGATCAGCCGCAGACACTTTGCCAGCCTCCGCGGTGTTGACCAGTACCTTCTCCTGCTTCCAGATTGTCGACAACTACACTTCCGATGATGATGCAGCCTGGTGCACAGAGTGGATACTTGAGAGCACTGCAGTTGCCCATCTAGATCCTGATCCTCTACTATTCACCTCTGATCTTACATTTCTCCCCGAGGGTTATCTGCGGGAGAATGCCGCACTCGATGAGTACTCGGTTTCACCTGCTGAGAGTGTTTCCGATCTGGCGGAGCACAAAACCGAGTCTTTAGATCCTTCTGATTCTGAGTCTTCTCACCTTGATGACCCTCGCGAGGATGAGACCATCCTGGAGATATTCGATGATCTATCGGATCTGCTTCTATTTCATTCATCGAGTATCAGTCTTCTGACAGAGTCTCCTGATCTTGACTATACATACCTTTTTGAGATATTGATTGACGTCGAGGATGCTATGACTGATCCATCCTTCTCCACGTTCGACTTCTTCAGCTCCACACTTTCACTCCAGTCTAATCCTGAGCCGATGATTTCTTTTGTGCTACCGGATCCCGACCATATCTTCCCATATCACTACCCGGTAGCAGACACCTGCCTGATTTCTTATTTGGGTGTCATCGTTTACACTGTTGACCTCGTTGTTGTTCTCATACTGAGACTGCAACGACAGTACGACATTCGCCTCACAGATGCCATCCTGAACCTTGATACTGCATTGTCCTAGCCTTTGCGCCCAGCTAGGGGCGTAAACTCTAGCGCTTGTTGAAAGGCACCTCAACATTGTCTACTTTGTATATACGTGTTTCATCTTGATTTGTTCCTTGTTTCTTCCTCTTTTGTTTTACACCCCAGGTCTCGTTTAGGATTATTTTTGCTATACTTAGGATGTACTTTATCCTAAGTATAGGGGGGTGTAGACACCGAGTTGCTCATTCTCGTTCCATTTCATTACTCCTGTTGTTGCCTATACTAGGGATCCTTCACCCTAAGTATAGGGGGAGTAATGTTGTCCTCTTATCTTGTATATATTTGTCTCAGTCTCTTCTATTCCCTCTCTTGTCCCTCAACTGTTGATATTCTTTTCTATACTTAGGGATCTTTTACCCTAAGTATAGGGGGGACAAGTTGATTCGTTGATTTCGTATATTCTCTTCCTCGGTCTTCCCCGTTTGAACAGTCTTCTATACTTAGGATCACTTGATCCTAAGTATAGGGGGGATCGATTTCCATTCATTTCATTTTTTTATTTTTATTCTTTGAGTCATTATAGTATAGGATTCTTTTCACTTTTCTATACTTAGCACGAGTTATGTCTTCCTTTGCCGCTCTTTGATCACTATGAGGACATAGTTCGAGCTAAGTATAGGGGGGTGTCGTATTTATTTTATATATACTTTAGCCATAACTCGCACTTTTGTATTTTAATAATATGGCTATTATTTATAAAATTGGAATAAAAATGTTTTGAAAACTTTTGTAAAATGGTTTGTAAAATTTGTGTAAAATATTTTGCCACGTGGGATATAAATTATGGGTATAAAAATTATTTTTGTAAACTTATAAAATCTACATGTGAATAAAATTCATAATTATTTTTAATTTATGTAATTTACAACTTGTATATAAATTCTTTTAAAATCCACTTGTAAGATTTGTACATAAAACGTGTAAATAAAAAGTTTTTTTGTAGAACTTTGTATAAAATGTGTATAATCCTTGTATATTCTTGTTATATAAAACTCTTTGTAAATTGTGTGTAAAATCCTTGTAAATTCTTGTAAATGTGTATAATTGATTATTGAAAAGACATAAAAATTGAAAAAGATAAAATTCTTAAAAAAATGCAAAATTCTTTGAAAAACTTTTCAAAAAAAAAAGATTTTGTCTTTTCTTAGAAAAAAAACAACAAGTTTTGTAAATATTTTCTTGCATGAGCATTTACATTTTTCAGAATAGTATTGACATTTAAACTGGTCTGGAATTAAATTGGAAAATGGAGCTTGGTTAAGACCTTAATCCACCTAATTCTCAGAGGAACCTTATAGGATTTGGGATAAGACTTTTCAGGTCCATTTGGGACTTAATTCTTTGAGTCCACTAGGCTATGTTCACATGTCATCTTGATGAGCCTAAATAGAACATTTAACAACGCACGCATGACTGTCACAGACAATGGCTTTACTTGCACCAGCACCTTACACATAGCTCTCTACGGATGAGGTGGTGAGGAGGCAGTTTCCTTTGGCTTGGGGTAGCATACGAGGGTAGTACTTCTAGGCGGAACCTCTCATCTTCTTTTAGTGAAGGAAGTGCGTCTCAACTTGGTCTGGTAGCCGTGAGGTCTAACGACAGGAGTTGTGGGTTGCAATAATGCTTCAAAAGAGGGATAGTCTACTAGCTCAAGAGGAAAAACTCCTTGTATATATGCTGCACCATGTAGATATGTTGTACATATGTGTTTCAAAAAAATGCAAAAATAAAAAAAACTCCAAAAAAGTGGTGGGTCTGAGAGAAAATGATAATCCCACCGGAGTGTATATAGTTCAATAAAGCAAAGCTTATGTTACCCATTCTCATCTGATGAAGCTTGCAGCGGGAGACTTAGCTACACTGGTTGGGCTCCCAGGGATACGTGGCTACACTGGCCACGGTCCATTATCTTCCTTCCTCCTCTTCTTGAGCTGGTTGTACTTGAACTTAGAAGGGAATACCCCGCTTCTCGAGGAAAGAGCTTCCAGACTAGGGCATTAGAGTTACCTTGTTGAGGGGGGCTGTCACTTTGCCGTTTCTGAGGTGGGGAGCTACATATCACTTACACGTACAAGAAAAGATTCATGGTCATTAGAGTTTGTGTATGTAGACTTGTTCTGATATGGATTGTTGAGGAGTCTTGACCATAGATTGGTGGAACTTAGAGGCTGTTGAGTCTTAAACCTATTTCCCAATAAGGTTTCGCCACACTAATAATCTAAAGGTCTGACTGAGCCCCATTCTTCAATTTTATGAGGATGAGTTTAATAATCAATATTTTCCTAAGTTCTTTCCTTTTTCTTTTCTTATTTTTCTGTTTCACTTCTTCTTTGAATAAGTGCTTGCTAAGGGACTAGCAAAGGTAAAGTATAGGGGAATGATGAATCCATAATTCATCATCTTTATTCTTTTATTTTAGCTAGAATCCTTGGTAAAACATATGTATATATTCATTAACTATCATTATTTATCATTCATCATGTATTTGTTAATAATGTATATTTATCATTCTTTTAACCAAAATAAAAGAATAAAGAAGAAAAGAAAAAAAAAGAAATAAAGAAGGATGTATTTATGGAATAAATGCAGACTGACCCGAGCCTCGAGAGAAGGTCAAGAATTGACCTGATCGATCAGGAATAAAGTAGGGGGAGATAGGGTCCATAACTTATAAAAATCAAGTAAATCAAATCTCACTTGTATATATTCATCATTTTCCACCTTGTACATATTTTCACCCATTTTATTTGTCAATAAAACAACTTCAAATAAAAATATTTCCTTCTTGAAAGTTGTGTGTAATAATGTATACTAATTTATAAAAATATCATAAAAATTATTTAGCCAATAAATAAATAAATACAATGAACCTAAAGCCTAAAAGTCCAACTTCCCAGGTTCATAACTATTTATAGAAAACTCCAAATTGACAAACTCACTTTTAAACTTTGTTTTATTATTAATATTATTTATTAAAAATACCAAAAAAATCTTGGAATAAAAGATGTGAATTTTGGCGTTTGGACCCCTTTGTATATATGTACATTATGTGTATAAAACTTCTTTATTTTCTATCTATTTATTTGTAATTCCAAATAACTTAATTCTTTTTCTAAAATGTTCATAAAAATCACTAAAAAAATACAAAAATATAACTTAAAAATAAATGTGAATAAATACCAATAAATCTCAAAATCTAAAAGCCGTAAAGCCTAACTTCCTAACCTCATAACTCGGCCATATGAACTCCGATTTGAGTGTACTCACTTTTAAAGTTCATCTTGTAAAAATATCTATCAAATAAAAGTGGTTTTACTGAAATCAGAGGTAATATGTAAAAATTAGGTTTTGGGACCTTATGGGTATACTTGTATATATGTATATATTGTATATATTTTTATTTATTTATTTATTTGTGCACATATTGTATTCTTAAATATTTTGTATATATTTATTTTAATTATATAAAATAAAAAAATTAAAATCTGAAAATAATAAAAAAAAATAAAGTATGTATCACATAGGTATTTTATACCTATTGATAAAGGTTCTTATTTATTTTTACCTTATTTAGTTAATTAATTTTATTTATTAAAAATCACAATAAAATTATTTAATAAATTATTAACATTATTTATTTCCATTATTTTGTAATTTAAAACCATTTATTTATCTATTTATTGTATTTATCTTTTATTTAATCTGTTGTTTCGTCCGTTTCCCTGTTTCGTCTTTTTCCTCCTTTAGCCCAAATAATATGTTCAACCGAGTCATTTTCTCCAAATTTTCTAGAGCACGTCGTTGATCCGATCAAGTTGATTTCTTCACCAAAATAAAGATTTCACAACCCTCATTTTCGCCCATTTGAATTTTCAAATTTCCCGCCTCGTTTTGCGCGCCAAATTTTCATTCGAAATTTAACGTTTCTCATCGTATAAATAAGCCCCCATCTTCTTCCTCCTCCCATCTTTGGATCATTTCACGCCACCCTAGGACCTCCATAGCCTTTGCGAGAGTGAGCTCGATTCAGGCCTTGTTGCAGCGAGGAAGGAGTGGAGGACCATCGATTCGGCGACGTTGCGCCGCCGTGCGCCGCCTGGAGGTGACGCTCGAGCCTCGAACACCGACGGTCCTCGAGGCAAGGACCTGGAGCACCCCCTGTTCCTCCACAGCCGACAGCATCCAGTAGATAGCCCCTTCTCCCTCTCTATTTCTTTAATTTTGCATCTCGCCCAAATCGCTCTGTCGCCGTTCCGCTTTGATTCCGACCATCCTCGCCTTCGTTCTGACCATCGGAGTCGCCCATCACGATCGCCTTCTCTCCGTGCATCTTCTCCGCTCACTCATTCACCCCAGTTCGCAAAGGAACTGGGTATCGAGTTCCCTCGCCGTCGCTCCGCTGGAGCTCGCACGCCCCGTCGCACCGACCGCCTTCACCCCTGCTTACAGGGTCGAGGCACTTTGCCCTCGACCCGTGAGTCTGTTGCCGTGCTTTTTAGGTCTATCCGAGCCCATCTGAGGGCTCAGTCCATCCGGGAAGCAGCTTCTCCTCCGCCAGTGCCGCCGGAGCTCTCCCGAGCTCCTCGCCACCATCGGAGGGCACCATTCGACGCGGGAGGCCAAGGAGCTTCTCCTCCGATCTTCAGCAGCCCGCGGGGAGGCCTCCAGCACCCACACGAGTTCGGCGACCTCGCCGGAGCCCAGTTCTTCGAGGACCCTCCGCAGCCGTCCGATCGTCCTTCAGCTCCAGTTTGCATCATAGCCGTCCACGCCAGGAGCAGCCAGCATCGCTCGATCCTTGGAGGAGTGATCGTAACCGTCCGATCAGTGAAGGCTTCCCACGTTGCTTCCCAGCCGCACGATCTTCCACATGGAGAGGCCCCAGCCGTCGATCAGGACCGAGGACCCTACGTTGAGGCGCGCCCCTTCTTCACCGTCCGATCTCCACGTGGCGCGCATCCAGCCCTCGATTTAATAAAGGGTAAATTTCTTCTTAGGCCCTTAGTTTCTTAGTTGTTCTGCTGTAGCCCTGTAAGTATTTTAGAAATTTTATTTGTGTTTGGTAATTTGCATAGTGGACCCTGTAGTTTTTGGTATTTTCTTTTATACCCCGCCTGTAGTGGAACACGTGCTTCGACACGTGATTATCTGGGTTAATTGCATGTATAGACCTATTGTTCTAGGGTGTTATTGAATGAAAGTAACTTTTTAGTATTTGCATAAATACCCCTGTGAATGGTTTAATTGCGCATGTGCTTGATATATTGGGTATTTTACACTGAAGCCCCTGGATTTTGAGTACGCGTTACTAAATAGTCTAGGAACTTTAGTTTCCTTCAAATAGGTCCCTGAGTGCCCAGGTCACGTGCCTCGCGCGTGATTTCGTGGAGAAATTACACGGGACCCCCTGGACTTTCTACTATTTGCGTACAGGTCCCTGTGCACTGTACCCTTGTTTTCATTTTTAATAAAATAGCAAATTAACTCCAAGTTTTATGAAAATTGAATACATGGCTCCTGCGATGGTGTAAAATTTTCTCCAATTTTTGGAGACATTTTTTATTTCATTTGATATTTTTAAAAATTCAAAAACACACTTTTTTATTATTGTCTAAATTTAAAATTCAGAAAAAATATTAAAACACCTCTAAAAATTACAAAAAATTATACAGTAGTTGTTTTGCCTTATTTTATTTTCTGATCAATTTGGTCATTTTTAGCTTTATAAAACTTATAAAAATTGAAAAACACTAAAAACACTATAAAAATTCTAATAAAAAAAGGAAAAATAAAAAAATAATAACTCCAGTGGCCTTATTTTCCTTGTGTTTTGAACTATACAGGAAAATTACCTTCAGGTGTTAGTAGGGCCATTTTGCATTTTAAATTGGCCCTTGACACCTGACTGGACAGTCCCTTTTATTTTCTGCCTTGTTTAATTTTTATAAAATCCAATAAAAATCAGAAAAATACCAAAAATTAACCAAAAACAGTATAAAATATAAAAAACATAAAAATATTTTTATTTGAATTTTTGGGTGATTTTTGAGTAATTTAATAATTGGTTGTATTGGCTTGTCTATTTGCTTTTCTTATTTCTTTTATTAATTAAAAAATCCAACAAAATATAAAAAGATTTAAAATCCACCAAAAAGACTTCTCTTCTCTTTTATTTCTTTTTTTAGACTACTTCGTAGGCCGCAAGGCCATTACGTGCTCCTTGTGTTCGACCCTGGTCGCTATACCAGGTTAATATAATAGCGAGACCTCTACTTGAGCTTGTTTGATTTTTATCTGATTTTGGTGGTCTGATTTCTTCTCGATTGACACCGCTTGGTGACTTGGGTCGCAACGACCCTTGATTACCTTTACCCGAGTCGTCGAGCGTGTCATCAATAATCAGGTGTGAGATGCAATAGATGTGAGTCAAGAGACCACATCTCACGCAAAATGAATCGGGGCAACGTCAACGACCAGCAGCTCATGATCTAGATATGGCTTGAGCCGCTTCCCGTTAACCTGAAAGGTACTCTCAGAAGACGACTCAGATATATCAATACTCCCATTGTCGTGTACCTTTCTAACCAAGTAGGGTCCCTTCCATTTGCTCTGTAGCTTCCATGGAAATAATCTTAACCTAGCATCGAACAACCATACTCGTTGTCCTGGCTCAAACTGCTTGTGGATGATGTGAGAATCATGCCACTCCTTCACTCTCTCCTCGTACTGTAGGCTGCTCGAAAAGGCTGCATCACGAAGCTCCTCTAGGGCTGCTAACTCTGCCCTCCTCTGGTCTCCTACACTCACTGGATCCATGATGATGTCTGTAACTGCCTAGAGTGACCTATGTCTAAGCTCAACAGGTAAATGGCATGGCTTGCTATAAACGAGGCAAAAGGGAGACGTACCCAACGGTGTCTTGAAGGATGTTCAATATGCCCACAAGACCGAGTCCAAAAGCTGTGACCAATCCTTTCGGTCAGGGCGGACGACCTTCTGCAATATAGTCTTGATCTCCTTGTTCGACACTTCAGCAAGACCATTGGTCTGAGGATGATATGGTGTGTCTACTCGATGGTCTATGGTGAACTCGCTAGCAAGGGCCTTTACCTTGTCGTTGACGAAATGAGACCTCCCGTCAGATATCAACACTCGAGGTACCCCGAACCGTGAAATGATATTCTTCCTCAAAAATCGTCAAATAGTCCTAGCATCTGCGGTTCGGGCGGGGATGGCCTCAACCCAATGACTAACATAATCCACGGCCAACAGAATGTACTCAAATCCCTGACTCCTAGGGAATGAACCCATGAAATCGATGCCCCATGCGTCAAAAACCTCACAGAAGTGAATGGGCTGCATCGGCATCATATCACGCTGTCCACAAGTGCCCATCCTCTGACAGTCAGTACATCTCTTCACGAACTCATCAGAGTCCTTGAAGAGGGTAGGCCACCATAGGCCGGATTGGAGCACTTTCTATGCCGTTCTCCTCCCAGCGTGATGTCCTCCTACCTCAAGCTTGTGGCAGTAAGTGAGGACGTTGTGGTGCTCCTCCTGAGGAATGCACCTACGCTAGACGCTATCCCCGTCTTCATGATAAAGGACGGGATCCTCCCAATGGTAGAACTTGGCCTTCACGAGGAAGGTCTCGAGTCTCTACCTAGGCCAATCTTGTGGGACTTTCTTGGCAACAAGAAAGTTCACAATATCGGCATACCATGAGAGAGAGGTGATAGCAAGGATCGCCTCATCTGGGAAGGTCTCACAAATAGGCTCGATCTGCTCGGAATCCTCAAGATACTCCAATTGGGAGAGATGATCCGCCACCACATTCTTGACTCCAGGCTTGTCCGTAATCTCTATATCAAACTCCTGTAGTAGAAGAATCCATCTGGTCAATCTGTCTTTGGCATCCTTCTTTTCCATAAGGTACCGGATGACGGTATGATCAGTGAAGATGGTCACTCTAGATCCAATGATGTACGATCTGAACTTATCTAAGGAAAACACTACAGCTAGCATCTCCTTCTCAGTGACTGTGTAGTTCATCTGAGCTGCATCCAAAGTCCGGCTAGCGTAGTGAATAGCAAAGGGGACTCTGCCCCTCCTCTGCCCCAGCAGGGCCCCTATGGTAAAATCGGAGGCATCCGTCATGATCTCGAATGGGAGAGACCAATCAGGCGGCTGCAGGACAGGAGCCTCGACAACTAGACTCTTGAGAGTCTCAAATGACGCTAGACACTTATCATCCACAGTGAACTCTGTGTCTTTCGTCAGCAGATCAGTCAACGGTCAGGCAATCCGGCTGAAATCATGAATGAATCGTCGGTAGAAACCGACGTGCCCCCGAAAAGACCGTAACTGCTGCAAGTTGGATGGTGGACTGAGTTTCCTAATGATATCCACCTTGGCCGGATCAACCTCCATGCCCCTGTTGGAGATGATATGCCCAAGCACCGTCCCTTGAGTCACCATGAAGTGACTCTTCTCCCAAGAAAGCACCAGGTGCACCTCAATACATCGTTGGAGGATGCAATCTAGGTAGTCAAGACAAGAATCGAATCCATCGCCGTAGACCGAAAAATCATCCACGAAGACCTCCAAACACTCCCCTACCATGTCCGAAAAGATGGACAACATGGACCTTTGGAATGTCGCCGAAGTGTTGCACAATCCAAAGGGCATCTGTCTGAAAGCATATGTCCCAAAGGGACAGGTAAAGGTAGTCTTGTCCTGGTCCTCTGGCACAATCGCCACCTGGTTGTATCCGGAGTACCCATCCAAGAAACAGTAATGGCTCTTCCCTGTTAGTCTCTCAATGAAATGATCAATAAAGGGCAGGGGGAAATGATCCTTCTTGGTGGCCTGGTTGAGTCTTCTGTAATCCACGCAGACCCGCCAAGAAGTGGGTACTCGGGTAGCGATCTCCTCTCCAGACTCGCTGACAACTGTAGTGATGCCCCTCTTCTTGGGCACCACATTCAACAGACTGACCCACTTGGAGTCGGAGATGGGGTAGATAAAATCGACGTTCCACCATTTCGAGATCTCCTTCATGACAACATCTCGAAGGTTCGGGTTCAGCCGCCGCTGGAACTCACGCGACGGCTTCGCGTCCTCCTCGAGATAGATATGGTGGGAGCACAGGGCCGGACTTATCCCCTGGAGATTGGCTACACTCCATCCTATCGCCTTGCGATTCTTTTCAAGATCCCCCATCAGACGGGATTCCTGCTCTCCAGTCAAATCTCTGAGACAATGACTGGGGTACATCTCATGCTCGCCCGCAAGGAACCTATACTTCAGCTATAAAGGAAGCGGCTTCAACTCTGGATAACACGGTGCTGGTGGATCTGGCCTTTGAAAGGTCTGAGTGAAGGCGACCAAATCTGTATGGGAGAATGGAAACTCTCTCTTGCAATCTAAATCAGGTGAAGGCTGCTCTGCTGATATATCTCTGCTCGGTGTGGAATCAGCCTCCTCCCTAGCTGTCGGCTCTGTGGAAGTCAGACACGGTATCAAGTCATCAAACTCAGCCCAGTCGAAATCTGACTCCGAGGGATCTGCATCAGAATCACTAACAAAATCTACCTCGCAATCGGGGACCGGCTCTGCTGCCTGAGATGTATCCTGGACCAGGGGTACGCTATCCAAGCTCTCCTCTGCTGTCATCTGTGCATCAACAACCTCTGAATGTGAGAGGATGGACTATGCTGCTGGGTCTGCCCAAACTGTCTCATCATCTGTGATCACAAAGTCGCAGTCCTAGTGGATGTCTCTCCCTGCTTCTGTCATATGCTTTGAATATGAAGTCTGCTTGGAGCAAGCTGAATCTCGGGCTCTAGTCTCCTCGATCGTCTCTATTTGTGCACTCTCGCCCTCGACGCGAAAGTATACCTTCCTGCTATCATGATTGGATATCCCCTTGGCTGTGGACAAGAATGCGCTTCCTAAAATGATGGGGGTATCGGTCACGGACTCAGGGATCACCATGTCCAACACAATGAAGTCCACGGGGAATTTCAGGCCCTGAATCGTGACAAAAACGTCCTTCAGTAACCCCTTCATCCTTTTGACAGATCGATCAGCAAACTGAAGGATCGTCCTGCTCTGTCGTAGAGGGCCCAACTCGAAGCGGTCGAGTAGGGCTGCCGGAAGTAGGTTGATCGAAGACCCGATGTCTAATAGATTACGATCGAACCTCTGCTCCTGAATATGGCATCTGACATACGGGGCTCCTGCATCTGGCCTCTTGGCTGGCAGACGGTTCTGAATCGTGAAGCATGTGGCATGAGTGAGCACATGGATCTCTGACTGGTGGTTCCTCATCTTCCTCCGAACTATGGTCCTGTCTCTAAGTGATCGCTGGAAGAGAGGTATGTACTCCAAGGCCTCCTGTAGAATCAGCTGAATCTGAAAGCGGTCCATCATGTGCTGGATGAACTCTAGCTGGTGTGACTTTTTTGGGTTTTCTTTTTTATGCCCCTTAGCCAAGCGGAGTGCTTGGGGGAAGGGGACTGTTGGGTCCTTCTCAAATGAAGGACTAGGAGAGGGTCTGGGCTGCTCAAGCATGACAGAATCCACACATACATCATCAATCACCACAGGTGGATCAGAATAAATCAAACCCTTTCCTTTATTCACAGAAACATCCTGAGGTACATGAACATAATGAAAAACAATAGGAGTAGCAGTAGAAGTGTTGGTGGCCTCAGCACCACCCTCGGCATCTGGCTGTGCAGCATCAGTACCGCGCTCTGGCTCAGCATCACATCTGGTGGCATCAGTACCACCTCTTCCATCAGGTGAAATGACGACCTCAATACCGTCGGTTGGATCAACATCCCTGGTGGCATTAGTACCACCGTCATCATCTCTGGAGGTATCAGCACCGCTCCTCTCCTCGCTTGGCGCTCCTGAAGTGGCATCGAGTCGTCGCTCAGACGAGGCGTCTCCTGTTGGCATCCTACCGCTCCTAAGTGTAACAAAGTCAGCATCTAACAGATATGCAGAAATGTCATCAAGTGAACCACTAGGAGTGTTGGACTCTATGAACTCTACCTGCTCAGATTTCCTCTTCAGGCTGTTGGGGTTCGGCTCAATCTGGGCATGGATGGCGGCCTTCCCTCTCACGATCTCCCTTATCTCATGACGGAACTCGTCCATCTCCCATCGAAAAGTAGCCTGATGCTCGGTCATGAGGTGGGCTAGATCATCCAAGGTGGGGTTCTCATAGGTCGGCCCATGAGAACCTGACGGGTAGCCTCGCTGGTAGTGAGGCTGCTGCTGCTGCTGGTGAGGGTGAGAGGGGTACTGCTGCTGATGATACTACTGCTGATGAGGCTGCTCTCGCCTCCAAGGTTGTCCCTGCTGATAGGGACGAGGACCATAACCATACTGCTGGTACGGGGATGACTGATGCTGTTGAACTAGGGGCTGCTGCTGCTGGTGCTGCTCGCGTTGCTGGTCGTACTGACCACCCTGGGCTGGAGGCGGCTGCTGGGAACTACCGGCCGACCAACAGAATTCGGGATGGTCTCGTTGGATATCGGGCTGGGGTCGGTCGTACCAAATCCCGTTGACATCCATCAACGGCTCCTGCTCGTACGAGGGGGGGGGGGGAAGTACTGCCAGAGGCTGATACGGCTGGTAAACCACCATCTGAGTGTCCTAGGATGGTGGTGGCTGGTAAGACTACGGCGGATGCTGGTACGACTCCACCTAGACATGGTGAACCTGTCTAGGCTGGCTGAAGTGCTGGGATGAGCTACCACTGCTGCTCGGATCTCCTCGTGACCTGAGATGGGGCTGAGAAGCCGTATGTGCCTCCTGGAGCTGTTTGTACCTCCTGGAGACACATGATCTGTATCTTCAGGTCACTCAGCGTCTGTGCCATCTGGTCGATCTGCGTCATGCCCTGGCACTGCTTCTTCTCGATCAGCTCGATCCGGTCCAGCTTCTCGCTGATGATACCCATGTCTGCGGCTGTGGACTCGGCCTGTGCGGCTGCCTCGGACGAAGTGGAAGGACCGGCATCGACCCGTGCTATCCTCTGAAACTTCACGGTCTGTGGTTGTGGGTGCCCCTGGGTGTAGAGTCGGGTCTAGGACATCACTGTATAGTTCTCGGCTTTCTCCTCATAGATGGCCCAGACCAGATCCTCATTCTTGGCGAAGTAGGTACCGCCACAAGAAGCATTCACCAGGCCCTGCAGCTCTGGTGTCAACCTGCAGAAGAAGCTATGAACTAGGTTCGGCTTCGAGATATCGTGGTGCAGGCATCTGTCGGTAAGCTCTCTAAACCTCTCCCATGCCTCATGGAACTGCTCTTTGGGGAGCATGGAGAAGTTGCTGATCAGGGCCCTCGCTGCATTGGTCTGCCCGAGTGGATAGTACTTGTTCAAGTACTCAGTGCGGAGCTGCTCCCAGGTATGGACAAACCTCCCCAAGTGCTTCAGCCAGTTGGCTGCTCCGTCGACCAGTGAGAAGGGGAAGGCAATCATCCTATTGGTGTCCTCGTCCACCTGCTGATCGTGGACGGTGCTGCAGATCATCTCGAATTCCTGGAGATGGAGATGGGGCTCCTCAGTCGCGAGCCCATGGAAACGGGGTAGAAGCTGAATGGTCTGCGGGGGAAACTTGAAGTCCCCCACAATCGCTGGAAGAACTATCCACCGGTGAGTAAGCATCGATCTGGAGTTGTGCAACTCCCGCATCGGTCTGGCTCCTCCTCCTGCTGCTGTCGACTGGGCTGGCTCATTGGGCTCATCGGGTATATCTGACCCGTCTCCTGCAGGCCTACGCTGCTCGCGGTCGTCTCTCATCTGCTCCATCTCTCTCCTCATCTCAACCATGAAAGCCCCCTGATCCCTAATCTGCTGCTGCATCGTCTCGAGGGAGGCTATCAAGGTGTTGTTGATCGCACCCTGGTCCAGGACGTATGTCTGCTCTGCTCGTGGGCCTCCGGTGTGGTCATCGTTGATGCCGACCATGGTCTCTGCAAAGGCAAAAGACCCAAGCTCAGGTGCTGAAATATAATCTCTCTGCTGCTCAATCTGATCGGGCACCTCTGGACTGTCAGAAGAAAGGTGGTCGGGGGAGGGGGGGAACACGATGGAAGCGAACTCGGGTTCGGAGAGCGGGTCTCGGCTCTCACGAACTGACATAGAAGAACGGGCTGGAGTGCTCGTAAGCGGTGCAGCCAAAGGCTGCCTAAGGGACCTCCGACCCATCATCGTGATCTGGCGATTCGGGCGGATTGGATCTGGAAAGCAAACAGGATCAGGAAAACAAACCCCCTATTCACCAACGCAACGCGAGCTGATGACCGTAAGAGTTCGGTCTTTTATCTTATCTTTTTTATTTTGGTGACAATACGGTCTAAAAGAGCGATTAAGCGAGCTGTTGGGAATCCAACGCCCCCACGAGACTGTCCTGATCCCAAACTAGATCTTTCCCATCCAGTACAAGCCGCAGACCGTTTACCGGCTACCTGATCGGCTCGCTCTGTTAAGGATATCACGACCCGCTTTACCGGAGACCGGAGCGATCCTCACTGGAGAACGACTAGCCCAGAAGCAGTAGTTTGAAAAGGGGGTCGGATATGGCTCTACCTAGTGTGCGCGTAACTCTCTCGCCCAATCAAACCATACATGGAGGGGGTTGCTGTCCCAATACAATTTTTTGTGAAGTGTCTTTTAGGTTCAATTTGTTTTAGCAGTCCCAAATTTTATGCTTTTTCTTTTTTTAGATATTTTTCAAGAAAACATACACCTAACAGATTTTTCGAGTTCTCCTGATTATTTTAAGACCAGAAAACGGGGGGAGAAGACGAAAAAGCTGATGCGCGATAAAATCAATGATGCATGCCGAGTAAGAAAGGCGTACCTGACTCCAGCACTCTACATGCAGGGTGATCCGCGCATAAAATAAAGACTGAAATAAACTACCTATATGATGCACGAGAAAATCAACCTTAACGAAGCAATTTCTACACGGAGAGAACTGATGAGTAACGGGTCAACAAGAGGGGTCGGTGTCCGGTCTCAGATGCCGATCGGTGCCCGCCACAACGGGTCCTTCCAGCGCTGTATACGACCTCTACCGGTGCATGACCCCTCAGGGGACCAGGTTAGCCTTTTCTTTATTAATTTTAATTAGGTCCAATTACGATCTAATAGGCACAGGCAGATAATTAGGTGTTTGGATCCTAATCAATTACGGTGCAATCAGTAGAAAATCCTAAGCTAAGGCTAAAACCGCGTAAATCAGACAGGCAGTTAAAAATAAAATAAAATAGAGAAAACTAAATCCAGCGAAAAACGCGGTGATGTCCCCCGAGCACACCGGTGCTCGACGAAATAGACCCTTGTAGTCACCGATCAAGTCCAAGTCCAAGTGTCTGGTTGTCCCTATTTTATTACAATTATCAAGTAAAATAAAAACTAAACTACTCCTCTCCTCTCCCGCTCAACCTCTCGCTCTCTCCTGCGGCTCCGTATAGAAGGGAGCCGCCTCCGGATCTCGCGGTTGCTTTGGCTTTCCAAAGAAAGCCGCATCGATCCTCGGGCCCTCGTAAAAAGTCAAACAGGAGTATCAGAATAGTTATTATAAAAATACACAAAATAAAATAAAATAAACTATGTGCAAAAAGGAAATAAAATAAACAAACAAAATAAAAGCAAACAAAAAAATCAAATAAAAGGAAAAAATGAAATAAAATAAAAAGAAAACAAAGAAAATCAAAAAGCCGTAAAAAGTCGCGGACGAAAGAAAAGCCGCGGAAAGAGCCGCGAAAAACAAAACCGAACAAAAACTAAAACAAAACGACTACTAAGTCGTGCTCCCCAGCAACAGCGCCATTCTGATGAGCTGAAAATGACCAAGACCCGGGTGAAGGTATGAAATCAATCAAAGGTCGTTGCGACCAGGATCTCGGTGCTCAGCTCAACAAGAAAATTATCAGAGACCACCAAATCAGAAAATAAATAGATAAAAGCAACAACGGTCCTCGCTATTTATTTAACCCAGTATAGCGACCAGGGTCGGACACAAGGAGCACGAATTGACCGAGACAGCCTACGAAGTAGTCGAAAATGGAAACAAAATAAAAGAAATGTTTTTGATGGATTTTTAAATCTTCTGAATTTTTTTTGTATTTTTAATAATAAAGGAAATATAAAAACAAGGGGAAAAGCACACAAACAACTATTTATAAAACACAACAAATAAAGCCAAAAAAATCAAATAAAATTATTTTTTTGTTTTTTTATGTTTTTAAGTATTTCTGGTAATTTTCTGAGAAATTTATAATTTTTAGTTGATTTTATAAAAATCGAAAAAGGGAAAAACAGTGACAAAGTGTGCAGTCAGATTTGAAAGGCTAATTAAAAAGAACTAATTAGCCTATAAAAATCTAAGGGCAATTTTTATGAAAAGTACACATAAAAACTAAACTAATTAAACTGAAATTACATTTTTTTATTTTTATATACAGTTTTTAATTATTTTTATGAGATTTTTAGTTTTTTTAATTTTTATGGGTTTTATAAATCCAAACAAGCCAAAAATCGAACTGAAGTCAGAAAACCACAAAATAAACAAGCCCTAATTTTTTTGTAATTTTTAGAGGTCTTTTTGGATTTTTAGTTGATTTTCTAAATCAGACATTAGAAAAAATAAAGGTTTTTGATTTTTTAAAAATAATAAAAAGCAACAAAAATGTCCCAAATATTTAGTGAAATTTTTATGGTGGCAGGAGCCTCGTTTCCAAATTTCACTAGATTTGGGTTTAATTTGATATTTTATTCAACCACTACAAAGGCTACAACACACATGGACCTATATGCAATAAAAACAAAGTTTCAGGGCTAATCAGAAAACAAAAGTGGAAATTAGAGGGGTATCAGCACAAAAATCGGATGAAATCCACACATGTTCGAAAACATCACGCATAAGGGTATAAGTGCAATTTTTAAAACTTAAATTCCAATCACGAACAGTCACAATCCCGAACCCAAATAATGCAAAAGCCCAGATACCACGTGCCTAGCACGTGTCTCACATTCACAGGGATCAAAACGTCATTCTAATTAGTAAACATATAAACCAGAACAACTCAGAACTACAGGATGAATACTGCAAAATGTCCACAAGGCACGTGTCGAAGCACGTGTTCCACACAAACATGGACTAAAAAGCAAATAAACTAAACTAGAGGTCCAAATATGCAAATAACCCAAGAGTGCACATTTATTTCAAAGACTAAATAAAAACTAAATAAAACTACAAGGGTATGGGCGCAATACCCAGCCGAGGCACGTAAGGGGTGCACGTGAGTGCTAGGTGTCGAGCTGTGGCTGGCGGTGGATGCACGATCCTGATGACGCCCTCTGGAGGATCCAACGGTGCTGGCGTAGCGACGAATGTGGGGCGCACGTGGCCGTCAGATCGCGGATCTAACGGCCTGACAGGAGCAGGCTATGTGTGGCTGTGATCAGACCTGGCACAGAGAGGGGATCCGACGACTGCGAGAGGATGAGGAAGAACTCCTCCTGGGCGAGCTTCTCCGGCGATCCGGAGACGATCCAGACGACCGATGGAAGATCGGAGAGGTGGGTCTTCCTCGCGATGGCGTTCCGCATCGGGTGGTGGCCTCCGATGAGGGCCCCAACAGTCGGATCCTCTGGCGAGGGAGGAGCGACCTAGAGCAGCTCCAGCGAAGGATGGAAATGGCAACCAAGGGAGGTATCTGCGATTATTGACCTGTAAAACAAAGCACTTGCTCGGATGGATGCTCCGGCGAGGGTTATTGGCAAAAAGATAAAGGGAAGCGGCGTGGATGGTCGATGGGGGGTTCCGACGAAGGTGGTAGATGGAACCCGACTCGATCTGGGCTCAGATGGTTTTTTTCAAGGTGATCAGATCGCATAGGAGAGGTGGCGATGGGACAAGGAATCGATCTATACGGCTAAGATGGACGGGCGGGGCTCGGCCACTAGGGAGGAGCGAGCGGAGCTGGAAGGTGAAGATTGAATATAAAAGATGAAATGAAGCCTAAGGGATCTACCTGATGATTGCATTCGACTGGGGAGATGACGCTGGTTCTCCAGTGATCTTCACCTCAATGGAGCGTCGCCTCCAGAGGCTCGAACTTCGCCGGCGGCGGAGCACGACGACGAGGGTCGCCGGACCTGGGCTACGTACCTCAAAACCTCACTCAAACACTCGCACTCACTCGCTGTCACTCAAGGAGCACGATGGAGATCTTGGGAGTCAAAGATGATAGCCAAATGTGCCTCTAATGGAGGAAGAAGATGACACTATATACTGGTGGAGATCTGGCAAAGATGGAGTCGGGCAGGGCATTTTGGTGCACGGATCCCTAGGAGAATCCCCGGGCGTGGATCAATGATGAATCAAGGTTAAACAGAGCCCGGGGTTTAGGGAAATGGGTGGCGGATCAGATAGCGAATAATGGGAGAAATCGGGTCCTCGGTGTAGATCCGCGCAAAGTGGTCCAGGGGGCAGTTGACCGGGGGTCAACGTTCCCCGTGGACCAATTAAGAGCCGCCTCATAATAATTATTTGGAAATTAAATTAAAAATAGTAAATGGATTTATTTCAAAATATTTACAAAAGAAAATTGTTTAATTGATTTCAAGAATTTTTTAGTGATTTTTATTTTTTTTTTGAAAAATAAATTACGTATTTACATTATATTATTATTATATACAGGTATGTATACCTATGTATTTTTTGGATTTTATTTTTAATTATTTTCTTTATGTATATTTATTCCAATTTTATATTTTACTTATTTACACCATAAAATATGGAATATAAAATGATTTTTATTGAATTTTTATAATTATTTACAAGGGGGAAATAAATAGGTATTTTATTTTATATACAAAGTATATATACACTGATGAGAGAGAATTTTATTTATTTTTATTTTCCTTTCCCATTTGTAATTTATTTTTATTTTTACAAATATGTACAAAATATGGGAGGTACAAATATATTTTTATTTTTAGAAAATAAAATATGTACATAAAGAGGGGTATTTACACCATGTTGAGTCACCCTATCTCTCTCTACTTATTTTATTTTGCGATCAGGCCCTTGTGGAGCCCTCCCTTGGGTTCAGGTCACTCAATATTTATTCTAAATATTTCTCTCTTTTTCTTTATATCTTTATTCTTTTATTTTTGCATAAAAACATGCTAATTATTATTATTTACACAATGCATGCTCTTTGTCAATTTATTTTATTTACACAAATATACATGGTGTTTTGCACAAGTTTTAAGCTAAAATAAAAGAATAAAGATTGATGAATGAGGATTCATCAAGATGCTCGAAACCTTATCGTCCTCGACCAAAGTTATTAGGAGAATAAATGGAAGGTAAATGGTAGTTGATCTCTGATGAAGGAGGAGGAAGAAGATACATGTTTAGATCAGTAAATCTGAGATGATCAAATCACATGAGCTCATGCGAAGAAGTGGATTCAGTCGAAGATGAAGGTGATTAGGTTGAATCGAGTTCAAATTGATGAGGGATGACCTCAGATCGAGATGATTTGAGGACTATTCTAACACCACAACTACATAAATGAAATCTACTGAAAATGTAATGAAATCAAGAAGAAATAAAAAGATTTTAACCTGCAGTTACCTATAATTGCATAAAGATGGATTGGAGGAGGTGATCGCCTAAAGTCGACTACAGCTGGATGAAGAGGCTTATCGTGCCAGTCGAAGGTTCATCCGCAATCTGATCTTGCCTATTCGGCTTCGAATCTCTCTCCTGCTCAAGGGGTGAAGCTCCTATCATGGGCTCCAAGCTCCAGGTGATCAAGAGGAATGGAAACAAAGCTCAAAGATGGATAAAAGGAAGAAGAGGCCTTGGAGGAGCTTATATAGGTGAAAAATGGGTACGAAATTCAAAATGAATTTGAGCATGTGAATCGAGGTTGATCAATGTGAAATCATTCGGTCATGGATCTTAGTTATGAGGCTTCTAATAGGGCAACGGAAATGGGCAAAGTGGGTCAGCGATTCGATTGAGGGAAAATTGAGAAGAGACATGTCTGCACAGATGCAAGCACGAAGGAGGAAGAGGAGTTGACTCGGGTCAATGGACCCAAGTTTGACAAATCAGGTGCGAGCCTGATTATTTAATTCACAAAATAATAAAATAGAATAAAATAAAGAGAAAGTAAGTAAAATAAATTATAAAATGACCTTAAATTAAAATGTTTTAAAAATAAAAATGTTTGTAATTACTGAACTATTTTATGGTGATTTTGAATATATTAATTTAATTTAAATATTTAAATTAATTAAATACATATATTTAGAGATATAAAATACATATATACATTGTATACATATTTTTAATTATCTATCTTTACAAATATAGACTATTTTATTTAATTACACAGTAATTTAAGGATTTTAAATACATTTCTATTTTATTTTTTTAAAAATCAATTTAATGTTATAAATAATTATAGATAGGTGCCTTATACCCATGTAATAATTATTTTCAAATATGTTATTTTCATTTATATTTTATACAAATAGTATAAAATATATATAAAATATTAAAAATATAATATGTTCATAAATATAAATAATAAAATAGGTACAATACACACATGCATATACAATAACACCCCAAAAAGTTGACTTTCACATCTAAACTTCAAACTTAACAAAATCACTTTCATTTTAAAGATAATTTTATTTTAAGTAAAATGAAAGAGAGTTTGCTTCATTTTGAGTTCATATGGAGTAATTATTAGTTTTTCAATTATGGTTTTACACCTTTTTCAGAGTGTTGTCCTTTTTATTTTGTACATGATTTATTTTCACAATTATTTTTTTAGTTAAAACATATTTTTATGTACAAGTTTTATGAAGAAAATATTTGTATTTGAGATTGAATTAATGATTAATAAAAAGGTAGAAGATATGTGCAAAGTGAATACGATGAATATGTACAATGTGACTTCGAGTTTCTGAGATTGTTATAAGTTATTGATCTTATCTCCCCCTACTTTATTCCTTGCCAACCATGTTAATACTTGACATGATCCCGGGGTTTCGGTCAGTCTGTATCTATTACACATATACAAGCTTCTTTATTTCTTTTCTTCTTTATTCTTTATTTTGGTAGAAACAAGAGCTAAATATACAATATTAACAAATGATGTTAGAATATTATTTAATGAGAAAAATAGTTGTTATTTACTTATGTCATTCTAAGAATTTTAATAAAAAATGAAAGATAAAGTTGATGAATTGGTGATTCATCAATAAACGTAATTGGTCCCCTGCTCATATTATAGTTTGCCTTTCCTTGTTTAGAATTGCATATCATATACGATATAGTCAGAATCTCTTCGTCAACCATTAAAAAAGAGGATTTTGACTACTTGCATGAGAAAGGCCCTAGTTTCCCTTCGAGACTGAGCTTGAGAAGGCTTGTCTTTCCAGATCATACATTGTCCTTGATTTTAATTATGCACATCCCTCACTACTGAATTGGATATCTAAGGAGGAGCCTCTCTACCTCGCTTATTCGCCTTCTTCGACTATCTTCCGAAAGTTCTCAATTGATCATATATATTGGTTTCAACATTTGTTGGACTTCTCTTGAAATAAGCAATCACGTCCTGAAGATTTAAAGATAGGATCAAAAGATTGATTTTTTAGTCATGTATTATTCTAAAGAAGTTTGTAGCTTTAAATAGGTGGATTTAGATTATTTGTCCAATTGGAAGCGAAGTTTACTCACTTGATGTCACTAGGATTGGATATTCGTACATCTTCGCTTTGCAGTGAAACTACTTTAAACTCATAATACATATATGGGCTTTCTATTGGCCTTTATATTTACTTTTCAACCGAGAATAATAACTAATCTCCTTTCAGCAGACCAATCCATGAATGATGATATAATTCGGGACAACTGCAATAATATATATAGTTCGATTCTCGGGGGTATAAGAGCTTATTTACTCAGTTGGTCAGAATAGAAGATTGAAGTACAAGATGCAAGCTGTGTGGATTAATTAGGACATTTAGGGGCCACATGTTGTTCATAGCTAGCTTAACTTTTTTCCAGTTTGCCTCGCTCAGTCTCCTCCTTTCCCCATTACATTCTCACCCTCTACTCTTTTCACATCATCTATACTACTAGAATTGCATGAATATCTAAGAGGCATTTGTTATTAAGTTGTTGAGCAAGTCAATCAAACAAAAAATGGTTAGTTTACTACTAGTAAACCGTTGGAGGAATGGTGCCAATGCTAGTATGGATACTTGATGTTTAGTTAGAACACTAGGGGAAAATCATCAAACTGGGGTTTTGTTTAGGGGATCCCAGATTGGATGAATCCTTCCTTTGGATTAGAAGAGGTCTCACAAAGGAATGATGGGATACATGAGTGAGGAAAAAAGTGACATCCGGTACAAAACATAACGTTAGACATATATTTAATCCGTTTGAAGCAAGGGAAAGGATAGGTATGAGTTAAGTTGCAGTAGTTAAAAGTAGTTAAAAATTGGATAGAGAACTGGGGATATGATTTCCCTTAGGGAAGGGGTATTCTCTACCCCCAAATGGCATGAATGAGAAAGGGATCATATGGCCGCTAACCACTAGCTTATCAGCCACTCAGGTTACGCATTTCAAGTTTGTTATCCCAACCGTCTCCTCTGCTCTATCAGGAATATTCTATCCCTTTCATGAACCTTCTATTGTTATATTTTATTTAATATATTTCTTTCATCATAATAAAAATATATACTTATATTGCAAAGAAATTCAATATCCTTAAATATTAAGTATTTTTGAACATTATATATTACATAATGTATATCTTCATTGTATATATATTTTTACATTTATCTTAGTAATCTGCATTATAAAATAGGATTATAAAATAAAATCTTTAAAATTGCAACATTTTATCTAAATAAATTATATAAGCTTTTAAACACCAGTTAAAATTTCAAATTAGAGAAAATGAATCGAAATAGAATATCCAAAGAATCAAATCTAAACTCAAGTTTGTATATAAATTTAAAATCGATTCGAGTTTAGATTCAACAATTTTGAAATGAATCGAATCTAAATCATGGTGGACTAGAATGTATTCGATCAGAATAACACCCTATCTAAGAATGTATTTATGTGACTGATGAATCTCCATTTCATCACCTTTAATCTATCATTTTGACCTTAAAAATCCTATTAAATGCATGTAAATACCCTTAATTTGAATAAATTAATATTCATCCCTTGTTGTATAAATTGTGTATAAAATATTATTTTTAAAACAAAAAATATAGAATAAAAAAGAAAAGAAAAGGAATAAAATATTGAAGATATTTTATGATCCTAAACCCCAAGACCTAGGCATCTTGATGACTAGGTTGAAAAGTAATAAAATAGGGGGAGATAAGGGTCAATAATCCAATAAAAATCCCTTTTATTTATTCATTCTTTATTCATTTTTGGGATCTACTTTATTTCTACTTTTTATACCTCAAGTAAAGAAACATTGAACATGAAAATGGTAGATAATAAAATATAAAAAATTCAAAATTGATTTCATACAAAAATAATACACAGTGTAAAAGTTATACTCTAGATAAAATTCGAATATCCCAACTTCTCATACCCATATTCTCAGATAAAACTTCAAATATATCAAAATCACCTTTAATTGTATATAACTTTTGATAAGCTAATGAAGGTGCTTTCATATTTTTTGGAGTTAAGGTGTGAAAGTTAGGTTTTGGACCCCTATTATATAATACATCTGATTAAAATATTCGTTTTGTTTATACTTTATTATTTTTTATAATTTTGTATTTTTATAGTTTTATAAATATTATTTTTACTATATGTACATATTAAAACTAAAATAAAAATATAAATAAAACATTAAAATAAAATACTTATATGAAAATACATAAGTAAAATACATGTACTTATACCTGTAGATATAATACTCTTATTTAATTAAGTGTATATATTACTTCAGAAAAATATCATAAAAAATATTTATATGTATAAAAATAAGTTATAAATATAGAAAATAAGAGAATAAAATAATAAAATAAATATACAAAATAAAAATAAAATAATCAAAACATAGATGAATATACCCATAATAAACCCCTAAAAATTAATTACTAATAAATAACATCAAAACATAAACAAAAATAATCATAAAATACTACATAAAATAATAAACATATTTATACTCAAAAATTAAAAAAATCATTTACTATTTTTTAAATAAATATTTTCAAATAAACATGATGTTTTGTCGTCTAGTGGCTGGCGTGGACCAATAGGGGCGCAGTGTTCGTTGACCTTGGTCAACTCCCCATCTTTCAGCTCTGACTTCTATCAGAGCCTTGAGTCCCTCCTCTTCTCTAATGTTTCAACGCTGTCCCATTGATCTTCCCACCTCAAGCGCTTCACAAAAATTGTACACCTTACATTCGTCTACCTCACGGGCTCATTAGATCATGCTGATCTACCTCGAGCGTGTCAAAAATCATCACCCAAGATCACCGAGCTCACTGTCTATAAATAATCCACTCACTCCTCATTCCCTCCTTGATCCCCCTTCGAGCTTCGCCATGTGTCCTCGTGAGAGTATTGAGGTCCAGATGACAGTTGTGCATCTCCTCAAGCTTGGATACGTCGCGGTGAGGACAAGGCGGTGGTCCACATTGGTGTTCCGACCACCCTGCTCCCTGAGCTCCCTCTTAGGTATAAGAGATGTCTTTTCTTGCATTTTAAGTAGTATTTAGCTGTAGCTTTCATTTTCCATGTTTAGTTTAGGTTTTTTAGTTAAATTAATGTAAAGATCCATCCATGTAGTTTGCCGGAGCTCACCCCGCTGTACATCATCTGTCACTATCAGCCACTCATGCTGCCTCCACTCCTACCACATTTGCTTCGTCACTTACTCACTCACATACTCCACTCGCACAGATCCTATGGAGATCGAGGTCTCCCTTCGCCACCTCGTCGGAGACCTCTTCGTCGCACTCTGTCGTCCTCTTATCTCCACCATTAAGCCCTCCAGACCCTTCGTTTTCTTGCGCATAACATTTCTACAGATACTGGAGGACAAATGATCCTCCTGGGTCGATTTTGAACCTAAAGAGGTACATGGAGCTCCTGCCCTCTCTTGAGCACTACTGACTTCACCAGAGCTCCAGGAGCCCTTTTGAAACCTTCTTCAAATGCAGAGGAGTTAGGGAAACAATTTGAGCCCTCTGAGAGAGGCCCAGGAGGTCGGAGGTGTAGGAGCAGCTGGATTGAAGCTCGGAGGAACAAGGGTTCTTCCCTGTTCCTCCAAGCCATCTTAGAGTCGCCCGATCATTGAAGCCCTCCAATTTCATTTAGACCCATTGGATTGTCGTACAAAACAATCGTCGATCTCCCGCTAGAGATCTAATCCAGATTGTCCAAGGTCGAAGCGTCATCAATCGCGGAGAGCACGCTGCGTGTATGAGTGAAGCACCATATGTCGTCGGATCCGCACATTAATTGGGAAAATTGCTAAATCTAGCCCTGACTTTTTGGTATTTATTAATTAGTATTTTAAATAGTATATTCAGTGTAAATAAATAGGGAAAATTGCATGTAGTCCCTTGTTGTTTTGTCATATTACATACAGGTCCATGCCAGGTCACCTCGCATGTTGTCCCACGTGAGGTGGCCATTTTGCACATACATTCCTGTTCTTTTTGTTTTTCATTTCAGTCCAATAAAATTATAAGTACAATGTATTTTTTTGTTAAATTGCACAAAGAACCCTAGAGTTTATTTTATTTACATATGTGCCCCTGTCCGTAATTGCAATTTTGTATGCTTAATGAATTTATTATGTCTATTGTGTTCCAACAATCATGAAAAAATAGATGTAAGTTCCTGATTGCTTGTAGTTCCACACCAAGATTTTTATTTGTAACTTTGAACCTTTTTGATATTTATTAAAAATCATTTAGAGCACAAGCAGTCCCTGTCTAGCGTATAAAATACCAAAAAATATAAAAACATTTCTGAAAAATCCCCAAAAAATATATTTTGCTTATTTAGGAATTGTTAACCTTTATATGAAAAATCATTAAAAATAGAAAAAAAACTATTAACAATCGAAAAACTCCAAAAACCTTGATAAAAAGATATAAAATTCCAAAAAATCCAAAAATATATTTTTTGCTTGGTATTTTTCTCTACATTATTATCATTTAAATATTAAAATTGATTTGGAAAATTTTGGATTCAATTTTCTATTTTTAAATTCCATTTAAAAATCTACATATTATTTTTATCCTTGTTTTAAGCTATTTTTTACTTTAAAAATATATAAAAATTAGTAAAATTCACTAAAAATATAAAAACTACAAAAAATTATATAAAAACCAAATATATGTATTTATGTAATTTTTGGATATTTTTAGTTATATTTATGCCTATATTATCCATTATTATATATATTCTACTATATTCTATATTACTTATTATATAAAGAATTACAAAATATAAAGATCCAAATATATATATAATATAAATATAAAAACAAAATACAAAAATATTAAAAAAATGATTAAAAACCAACAATATATATGTATATGTATATAATGATAAATGACATGTGTGTACATAGTGCTCATTAGTTGAAAATAACTATAGGCTACCCATGTTTGCTCTATGTGGTTTGACCTCTACGTATTTCCTTACTATACATCTATTCGTAGAGAAAAATAATTTTTTTATCACTTTTTGTGCTATTCATTGCTTGCTTTATTTAAGAGTTGATTGTTGATTAATTAGGGTCTATTGAGTGGTCAACACATTGACTACGGTTTCTCGTTGTGAAACCGTATGGCCCTCGAATTTTCCTAGTTATCAAATGGCACTGTTGCTGGGAAGCAATGAGCGTAAACTATTTTTTGTCATTTGTTTAGTTAAGCCTTTATTGCTTATTCATTGATTTATTGATGTACATAATAATTGATTTATTTTGCAAATAGCCATTCAATTATTCTTTGTATCTAGCTCAGTTTGATTTTATTTGATTATCCATGCTAATATACATTTCTTTGTGACTTTGTTTCGAGGGCCCGTCACACGAGGACAACTTCTTAGGAGGCCGATGCAGCCAAGTTTGGTGGAGGCTGGTCTTCACCCATTGACCAGTTGGAGAGGCCACAAAGGAAGCATAGAGAGGAAATTTAGCATAGAGATATCTTATCTTTATGTATGTATTTATTGATGAGAGAGAGACACTTAGTAATTTGTAATAATTTAGACTTGGACTCTACTCTCCACAGCGACGTCCAATGCCCGAATGTCTGTTTACCTGGGGACCTCGTCGCAGTTTTACGTATTTTCTCGCCTTCTTTTCTTTTGTTTCTCATTGTTTTGAGTTTTCAGCCTTATTTTTATTTTGTTTTGTGTACATGAGCTCATAGCTTATAGATTGCTTACCTTGGTAATTAGGTCCAAACTCTAATAAGAATGCATGTTCCTATATTCTCTTACATTTGAATCTAGTCAAAATAATAACTGTTAGTTATTTGTATTTGAGACCGTGTGCCGAGAGAGGTCGTATACATCGCTTGCAGGACCTGTTGTGGCAGGCACCGATCGGCATCGAAAACCAGACCTTGGTCTCATTTCTGAATAATTAACAATTAGTTGTTTGCGATTAATAGCAGCTACTTTTTAGGATGATTTTGTCGATTGTATACCGCCATGTAGTTAGATTTAAAAATTCTGTTTTGCATACCACATGGAGAGAGTTGGGAAGCACTGTAATTCCTCTAACTCAGCATGCATCTTTAGATTTAATGGTGAGAATTCCATCATTGAATCGACTTGCACGACTTTTTCGCTATCTCCCTCTAATTTTGAGCACCTAGGTCTTAATTGAAAATCAACAAAAACGTTGCGTGCTTGTATGCAGAAGGATCCAAAAAAGTAAAAATCCAAAAATAAAATAAAATAAGGGGACTGCTAAATAAACTTTGACCTTAATTCAAATTCGTAATGGACTTTCATTATATTGGATTCATAAAGTCGTCGTTACTTTTGGGTACATTAGGAGGGGACCAAAACCCTCCCATAAGCAAGGCATGACTCGCTAAGGATTAGAGCCAAAAATCCAGTCTGTAACTGCCTTGTGTATCACCTGGATTTCTGAAGTAATGGTGCTTCTATCGTACGTAACTGAGTAGGGCCTTATCAGCGATGGTGTCCCCTCCTTGTGTGGAACATCCATATGGTCTGAAGTACTGAGCTTAGGCGACGCCTTCACGGGTGTGTCTGTCTCATCGATTTACATCTGAGTAGGTTCTTGCACGCTCACAGGTGATTCCGTTGCGAGCGAGGACTAAAGTAATGATTTCGTATGTCGGCTTCCTCTCTCTATTTCTTTGGCTGAGTAGGGATCAAGGAAGGGGTACAAGAACCTCAAAAAATGCAGACTACATGTTACAAAGGAGGAGGAAAAGTACGGGATACTTTTCTGGCAGTACACTCTCTCCTATAGGGTTAGCGTGTGATGAATCCACGATTCATCATCTTTATTCTTTTATTTTAGCTTCATTTCCTTAATCAAACACCTGTAAATACCTACTAATTTCATTAAATTACCAATTTGCATGCATTTGCTAAATATTGATTTTTAACACTTTTTATACTCAAATAAAAGAATAAAGAAGAAAAGAAAAGAAAAATGAAGGATGTATTTATGAAATAAATGCAAACTTACCCGAACCCTGAGAGAAGATCAAGACTTGACCTGATCGACCAAGAATAATGTTGGGGGAGATAGGGTCTTTAATTCAAAAATCCTAAAATAATTTGTAAATATTTTTCCTCGTAAATTTGTACAAAACTTACACTATTTTATTTGTATATAAATTGATCTCAAATTAATTTTTTTAAACTAAAATTGTAAATAAAAATGTGTTGTAAATAATAAAAATAATAGCAAAGTAAAATAATGTACAGATTGAAAGTATCCGCACTCAGAAAAAGCTGTATAGCGATAATCCCAATTCCGGCTCAATATGAACGGAAACTGAATCAAACTCACTTCCATTGTACTATAAATTAAATTATCTTTCAAATGGTTGTGGTTTCATAATTTTTGGAGTTACGATTGAAAAGTTGGTTTCTGGGGTGGTTTGTGCAGTTTTACCACTTACTTATTGTATATATTTTTCATATTTATTTTTTATACATAATCTATATAATTGTAAATATTATCTTCATTATTAAAAATTAAAAAATAATAAAAAATAATAAAATTTTTTAAAAAGTGATTTAAAAATAATTTCCTTATTTGTGCATGTATATATTATACTATAGGTATATAATACTTGTATACAATTAATTTCCTTACATAAAAATCACCAAAAAATTAAATATCTAACATTAATTAATTAAATTTATTTATTAAATTTAATTAATTAATTAAATAATTCACCATTAAATACATTCATTAATTGTACATTCTTTCCTTTTTTTATTTTTTCTTCTCTTTTTATTGGGCTCCTTCTCCCTCATTTTCCTTTGATCAATCTTTGGTGGAGAGGAGCTCGATCTCCGAGAGCTTCTCGTCACAGAAGGGTGTTCAGCCTCCAAGCCGGTCGGTGATAGCGATTCGGTCCTCGTTGAGGCCATCACGACGTATCTAATCCCGATGTGAGATCTAATTTCTTTTCCTTCATCATTTTAGACTTTATTTTTGCATCAATGTCATGATTAATTTTTATATCTTAATTCCTAAAAATATCCATATCACATTTGTCGTCCGAATCCGATTTTTCCTCTCACATCCCGATCTCTACACGCTCTCATTCTATCTCGTACACCTATCACTTCTGACCACGCACGATGGTCGGAGATCTGCATCTGTCTCCCGCTTTGCCAAGATCCGCAACCTCTCACGCATCTTATTTTGTTTATAAATAAAATAAATAAATAAATAAATAAATAAAACACATAGTTGTTTTTATTCCTAACATTTATTTTGTTGGAAAATTAAAAAAATAAAATATAAAAATTATAAAAAAATATGTTTACAATTTTTTTTAATTTTTTTGATTTATTTATGTTTACATATTTAAAAAATGAAACAACCGTACGATGCAGCAGCTGCACCTAGTGGATCCGCCATCACCACCGTCGGCCTTCCTCCGTCGGTGCCACCGTCAGCCTTCCTCCCTCTGCGAGCGGCTCCACAACCGCCCAGCAGCAGCACCTCCGCCTGCTGTTCTCCTTCCACGAGTAGCCCCCCTGCACGAGGCGGCGCCCTCCACCGCCCACTCTTCCAGACCGCAGCCCAGCCACGCCTCTCCGTCGTTCGCCAGCAACCGCGGCTCTGGCCTCCGCACCACGTGCGGCGCCTCCCCTGCATGTACCCTCCTCATTCGTGACCATCTCCAGCAGCCCCACCTCCATCACCTCCCTCTCCAGTGGGCGCGACCGCCCCTCCTCTGGTGCCTCCACCGCACTGCTCACCATGCAAGACGAGCGGCCTTTACCGGCCATGCTAGCCGCGCGAGGCGGCTCCACCGACTCCGACCGCAACAAGGGGAAGCACCCCTCTTGGTCCCTATTTTGAAGAAAGAAACGAAGGAACCCTACTAAAAAATTGGGTAATTGCATAAAAGCCCCTAGAGTTTTCTAAATTTGCAGAAAGGACCCCACTTTAGGAACTGCACATGCATAACACGTGATTTTTGGGTAAATTTTATTTTTCTCCATGTAGTTTATTTATTTTGTTTAATTACTGCAAAAACATTAATTATTTACATTTTATCTCTGTTTTCCAGACTACTTATTTTGCATGTTATTTTACTTGAAATAAATGTTTTCTTTGCTCTAAAAATTCTAGAAAAATTAGTGTGTATTCCTTTTATATCCCTCTACATTTATATAATTTTCATTGCATTTTATTTTCATTTGCTATTTTTTTAAAAAAAAACAATGTCTTTTTCTCTGCCCGAACTTAGAAAAATCATAAAAATTCGAAAATTTCTCACCAAAAAAATAGATTAGATGTATTCTATTATCCTTTATTTTCTGTGCAAGTTTCGTACATTAACTATTTATAAAATTAAAAAAAAGTGCAAAAAATCAAAAATCTTTAAAAATTGTAGAGAATTCTAGAAAATTCCAAAAAATTGTAATTTCAATTTCTGTGTGTAGATATTTGTGTATACTTTTGTATAAAATTCTTTTCTAGGAGTTTTGTCACTTAAAATATTAACTCTAAATTGAGAGGATAATAAATAGCTGAACCTTTACGACTTCACATGGAGTGAGTTGGTGAACCGAATTTTATATTATGTTTGTATGGATCTAGATTAAGGTTCAAAAATCAAGTCCCACACATCTGCACAAATTTTATCATGTATGTCTCCCTTTTAACCCCCCTCAGTTTGAGCCTTTCTAATGTTTTACACTCTGCCTTATTCCTCGTTGACCACCGTATCTTTTCTCCAACATCGATCTCCTTATTGCTTCATGATGGCGATCTTTGGATGGTCCAGTCGGGACTCCGCCGACACCTACATCAATTTCATAAACTCGACATCGTCAATAATTCGAGGTGATTCCTGAGAAATTAGTCCGGACCTTACGGGTCAATCTACAGACTCCTCATCTTCTTTATCCATCCAATAAATTGGGATCACTTTTGTCCCACCCTCATCGTCTGAATGAGAGTCGATTTCAGTCTTTTTATTCACAATACTCTGAGATTGACCCTAATCCCAGATTCATCTTGGGAGCAGGGAATCAATTTCAAGTGGTCTGATTGAAACTTTTCATTTCAGATAAAAGCCAGCCCCAGTCCTAGATCCGAACAACGAGTTTATTTCTTCAGACTCAGACCCGGAGATGGCTCCCCAAGGAAAGGGCAAGGGACAACAGCCACATCCTCAACCTGAGCAGGGTCAGATGCCAGATTAGAATCAGATTAATGCTCAACTGACAGAACAGACCCTTGCACAAACTGCATTCCAGGATATGTTGAATGATGCGATGAACAGACCGGCAAGAGGAAGAGGGGACGGACCCTGTGATGATCCCGACGAGGAAGAGCCAGACCAGAGGAGGCAGAAACCCACGTTGAAAGAGACATACAACCCTAGAGATAGCCAGATGATCGAGTGGATCTACATTCCACTGGTGCAAGCTCACTTCAAGTTCAAGCCTCAATTCTCGTCCCTTCTACCATCTTTCCACAGGAACACTAATGAAGAGCCTTACATTCACCTACAATAGTTCTCACGCATCTGCAGTAACACCTACTACATCAACGTTCCCTTGGACGTGGTGAAGATGATGGCATTCCCCTTCAGTTTGCAAGATAAGGCCCTATACTGAGTCAATCATTTGGGAAAGGTTGTGATGACATGGAGGAATTGAAATCATCCTTTCTGCACAAATTTTATCTCTCGGTCGGCTCAACCAGATGCGAGCCAGGATCAGTAACTTCTCTTAGGGTGCCCACGAGACCATCCATGAAGCATGGGAGCGGTTCACAAACCTGTAGGAGAAGTGCCCCTATCATGAGATACCGAGGACTAGTCTGGTCCAACACTTTATTGGGGGACTGAATGTAGAGAGCCAAAGACTCATCGACGTAGCCTGTAGGGGATCTCACTTTAATAACTATGAAGATGTAGTCTGGAAATTTTTTGAAGAAATGGCCGAAGGATAGGCTGCCCTCTCTTCATCCTGTGCATACCAGAAACAACCTCACATCCTCCAGAAGCAAGTACATATGGAAGCGTCTCGTGAGGCGGAGAGAGATGAGAGCTCCAATCTCAACATCATTGGGGGGCCATCTCTCAAAAGTTGATATTATTGAGAAGCGATCACAAGATCTCAAGAAGCTCGCTGTGATCGAAAAGAGGACGCAACATTTAGACAAGCTAGACCAGATCACTAAGCAGTTGGAGTTGTTGGTGAGTACCATCAGTTCTGTACAGTTGGTGACCCCGTCAATAGAGACTCCTGTTGAGAAGAAGGATGAGCCAACACCGCAGCAACAACCTCAACCGAGTCAGCAACCACCAGCAATCCAGCACATGTACTATGTGCAGGCGCCCGATCAGGGCTCACCGCAGCAGCAGATGGTGGTATACCAACCAGACTTCCTACCACCTTCTGATCCAACCTTCCCACCACCACCCTTGATCCAAGAAGTCAACGGTGTATGGAGCAATGATGCACAGCTAGCCCGTCCTACCGGGCATCCACAGGGCTAGCCACAATCCCCAATGCCTACCACCAACCTCAGGGCGGTCGTTTTAGGCAGTACTCTCAACCTCCACCTCAGTACCACCAGCCTCCGCAGTACCAGCACCAATGGAGGCAGAATCATCAGTATGCTCAGCTGCAGTACCTCCAGTCACAATCGTATAACCAGTACGCGACTGCATCATCTCATAAGTACCCTCCTCCCTCCTACCAGCAGTACCAGCTCCCTCCACCTCCTCCACCACATCAGCAGCCTCAACCCCAAACCAACCAGCCACAACGTGGTCTGCACGCTGAACCTTCTGAGGCAAATCCTATGAACCCTACCTTAGATTGCTTGACCCAACTTGTCAAAGGCCTAACAGATATGACGAAGAAGTTAGATGACTTGACCGCCACCAAAACTTCCAAGTCTATGTAGGTCGAAGCAATCCCCAATAGCTTCAAATGCAAAGAGCAGGTAGAATGTGATGTCTAGTTTGTGCCTGTAGAGTCAAATTATTGTAATATTGTTATATCTAATGTTGTCACTCTCAGGAGTGGTAGGACTTTACCTCCATCTGTCGCCCGTCATGGGAAAAATAAGGCTTTGACATGTGAATCATCATCTTCTACATCAGACACGCCAGCTACATGGACGGTTGAGGAAGAAGAGGAAGGAGGAGCCATGCCAGCTGCCATTCACCTCCACCTCCATCAACAAAAATACCAAAAACCCCAGAAAATTCAAAAAGATAAAAAATATGCCCGTAGTCGAAGTGAAGCTGTCACGACCCCAATTTTCGGGTCGTCGGATCCTCCCATATTCGGATCTGGTTAATCAGCAATAATTTATTCAACAGTCTCAACTAACATTCAGAAACAAAGTAGAAATAAAAATACTCAAAAAGAAGTATTTCAACACTTTTCCATTCACAAAATAAAGTTCACATGATACGTTATCCCATTATAATCATTTACATGTACATCAGCTGGAAGGAAACACACAAAAAGATTACTAACTACCTTACAGAATAAAGATATTGTGGCTGGACGAATGACTATGTTAGTTGGCTTGATTGTTAATGTCCTTGCGATGGCTCATCGACACTTGTTGGATTTTCCATAAATCATATGATAACAATTAGCGAATGCTAAGTAACGATGAAGAGAAAAGCAAACAAATTGTGTAAATTTTCAAAACTTGCTATCACAAAAAGTTTCATTCCTTCTCATTAATTTAAGTCCTATTCCTTTCTATTCCACGTCAGGGATTAGTCCGAAGAATTACCTCACCACTATATGGACTCCGAAGCTATGGACACTTCGGGATTAGAGATTGCGTTGATATGGTAAGCTTATGTCGTCGTACGTCACCTCAACCAATCCTCAAATACTACCCTGATAATTTCCTTTACTTTTATTAATCAGGTTCTGATGACACGAAAAACCCCGAGCAACTAAGGATAAAGAAATAGAACTAAGGTCGTTGCGACCTCAGTCGCTCAAGAGTCCCTCGGTCAATCAAGAAAATGAGGTTCAGACCACCAAAATCAGAGAAAAATCAAATAAAAGCGATAGCGGTCCTGGCTATTAGATTAGCCTAGTATAGCGACCAGGGTCGGACTCAGGGAGCACGTGATGGCCTTGCGGCCTACGAAGTAGTCTCAAAAAGAAATAAAAGAAAAGAAATGTATTTTTGGTGGATTTTTAATTTTTATAAATTTTTTAGATTTTTAATTAATGAAGAAAATAAAGAAACAAGAAACACAACCAACTTCAAGCAATTATTTAATGCATCAAAAGTCACTCAAAAATTCAAATAAAAATGTTTTTATTCTTTTTATGATTTTTACTGTTTTTAGTGAATTTTTAATATTTTTTTGATTTTTATTTAATTTTCTAAAAATAAAACAAGGCAGGGAAATGAAGGTAGTGTCCAGTCAGGAGTAAAAGGCCAATTTAAAATGCAAAAGGGCCTATTTAGCTCCTAGAGGTAATTTTCCTATAAAATAGAAAGTCTAAGGAAAATTAAGGCAACAGAATTATTATTTTTGGAATTTTAGATTATTTATTAGAATTTTTATGAGGTTTCTAAGTTTTGTAATTTTTATGAGTTTTATACAATGAAAAATGACCAAATTTGGTCCGAAAATCAATCAAGCCAAAATACACAGTAACTAATTTTTTTTATAATTTTTATATGAGTTTTAATATTTTTTTGTGATTTTTCAAGTCAGACAGTAAAGAAAAAGGCTGTTTTTGAATTTTTAAAAATAGCAAATAAAAGCAAAAATGTCTCCAAAAATTCTAGAAAATTTTACAACTTGGCAGGAGCCATGTATCTAATTTTCATTGAATTTGGAGTGAGTTTATATTTTATTCAAAATTAAAACCTAGGTACAGTGCACAGGGACCTGTACGCAAATAATGAAAGTTCTGGGGGGTCCGGTGTAAAAATCCCAAGAAGTCACATGCGAAGCGCGTGTCTGGGGTACACAGGGACCTAATTGCAAAGAAATAAAGTTTCTGGGCTAAATAATAACAAGTATTAAAAGTCTAGGAACCTTAGTGTAATTTACCCACTAATATAACGCACATGCACAAATTCCACACGCACAGGGGTATAAACCAAAAGAACACGTGTCGATGCACGTGACACACTACAGGCAGGGGTATACATGCAAATAAAATAAATCTCAGGTCCAAAGTGCAAATAAACCAAAAATATAACAACTGTATTCTTATTTACAGGACTAAATAATAAAAACTAAAACCATAGGGGCCTAAGGACAATTACCCCTTATTTAATATCCAAGGGCATAGCGCGCGCCAGTGTAGATCCGACGGTAGAGAAGAGGAGGCGCCTCGCTCCTGTAACCCTTGGCGCGATCCGACGGTGGAGAAGCGGCCACGTGTAGATCCAACGGTGGAGGGTAGAGGGCGCTTCTTCGTCAAGATCGAACGGCTCAGATCAGATCCTCCTAGATCGTGCGGTGAAAGAGGCTCCTCAGATGAACGGCTCGGATCGAAACTGGAGCTTCGAGGCTGATCGAACTGTGCCTGAAGGTCCTGGAGGAACAGGTGGCCGGCGAACTTCGCCGTCCCAGTACGCGTGCTCCGGGCCTTCGCGGGGGATGCTGATGATCGGAAAAGCTTCGGCTTGGCTCCCCGCGTCTGTAGAACGCCTCCGATGAATCAACGGAGCTCCGGAGAGCTCTGTCGACTCCGGCGGAGGAGAAGCTCCGGTGCTCAAGTAGGAGAGCCTCAGACAGCCCTCGATTGACCTGCAAAACGTAACTAAAGAGCTCCTGGGTCGAGGGCAAACTGCCTCGACCCCATTGGCGGCGGTGAAGGTGGATGGTGCGGTGGTGCGGGCGAACTCCGGCGATGCGACGACAAAGGAGTTCGAACCCCAGCTCCTATGCGAGCTGGGTTGAACGGAGGGGCGGAGAAGGTGCGCGGGAGGATGGCGAATGGGCTGAGCGATTTTGATGGTCGGGACTAAATCTAAGGTGGTCGGAATCAGAGGTCGTCGGAGACGACCTGATTTGGGCGAAATCGAAAATTAAACGAAAAGAAAAACAACTACGGCTACCTGGGCGGATGGGTCGACTGGGCGTGAGCTGGGCTTGCTCTGGGTCGTCGCCTCGCGGGTCGTCGTGGCCCGAGGCTCGAGCTCCTGCTTCAGGCGGAGCACGGCGGCGCTAGCTCGCTGGATCAGAGGTCCGGTCACTCTCTCCTCTCTACGACACGGCCAACCTGGAGCTGTCACCTCAGGGGTGGCTGTGGAGGTCCTGGGATGAATGAATGGGGAGCCAAAGATGAGCAAATGGGTGGCGGAGCTCGGCTCTTATATGGTGGAAGGTCCGGGAAGAAGGGCTCAGGTCTGGCTCGATTGAGCACGGACCCCTAGGCACGATGTCGGGCGAGGATCCCGGATGCTTGGGGAGTGATTAGGACCATGGGTTTGGCAAAATGGTGATCGGATCTGGAGGGGATAAATGGGGGAAGTTGGGTCCGTGAAACGGATCCGTGGGAAGTGGTCCACAGGGGGGAGTTGACCGGGGGGTCAACATTCCCCCGTGGACCAATGAGAAGCAGCCACGTGGAAAATATTTGTAAAATCAATAAAAAATAGTAAATAGCTGAATTATTAAAAACATAAAACATGAAATATTTTTGTTTTAATTTTTTCTATTTTTTGGTGATTTTTAATTAATTTTTTGAAATAAAAATAGGGTATGTACACTTTATGCTATACATAGGTATTTACACAATATGCCTTTTTAATTTTTTATTTTTAATTTGTTATTTTTGTGCATTTTTATTCCTATTTTATACTTTATTTATTTATAGCATAAAATTAGGAATAAAAGGGTATTTTTATTTTATTTTTATTATTTATAAACAAGGGTGAAATAAATAGATATGTACATCTATGTACATGGTATATTTACAATATTCTTTTTGGTTTTAATTTTGTTCTTTTTATTTTGTTTTTATTTTTGTTGTTTTTATTTTATTTATTTACACCATAAAAGATAGAATATTTACAAAATTGTTGGAATTTTAATTTATTTATTTATAGGGTGAAATAAATATAGGAGTGGTTGTATGTACATGGTGGATATGCACAAGTGGAGTGTTTTTGTATTCTTTTTAATTTTTCTATTTTTGTTTTGATTTTTCTAAATATAAATATAAAAATATATATATATATATACTATATAAAAGCCCTTTTATTCTATTTTTTAGAGGAAAATATTTTTATTATATTTACAAATATATTTACACACATGAGCCCCTATCTCCCTCTACTTTGGCTTTTATGCGGTCAGGCCCATGCTGAGCCCTCCCTTGGGTTAGGTTGCTCAATATTTATTATAAATATTTCCTCTTTTTCTTTTTAATCTTTATTCTTTTATTTTTGCACAAAAACATGCTAATTATTACTTTTTACACCATGCATGCTTTTGGTAATTATTTATATTTACAAATATATACATGCATTTGCAAAGGTTTTTGTAGCTAAAATATAAGAATAAAGAGTGATGAATGAGTATTCATCACCCCCTATACTTAACTTTGCTAGTCCCTTAGCAAACACTTATTTGAAAAAGAAGTGAAAAAGAAGAAAGAAAAAGAAAAAGATAAGAATGTACATGGATCAAGGTTGATTATTAAACTTGCCTTCATTAAATTGAGGTATGGAGCTAGATCAGATCTTTGAATTATTAATGTGTCGGAACCTTATTTGGACTTAAGCTTAAAACTCAACAGCCTCTAAGTTCCACTAATCTATAATCAAGACTCCTCAATAATCCAGATCAGAACAAGTCATCAAACACAAACCCTGAAGACCATGAATCTTTCCTTGTCCTGTGGATGTGAAGTATAAGCTCTCCACCTCAGAAATGGCAACTTGACAACCCTCTCCAACAAGGTAACTCTATAACCTCAGTCTGGCCACTCTTTCCTCGAGGAGCGGGGTATTCCCTTCTAAGTTCAAGTTCAACCGTCTCAAGAAGAGCAGGAAGAAGAGAATGGACCATGGCCAGTGTAGCCATGTATCCTTGGGAGCTCGACCAGTGTAGCCAAGTCTCCATGCTGCAAGCTACATAAGGTGGATCATGAATCTCAAGCTTTGCTTATTTCACTCTATATACATACTCCGGTGGGATTATCATTTTTTCTCAGACCCACCACTTTTTTGGAGTTATTTTCTTTTTGCATTTTTTTTCAAGTGCATCTATACATCATATACATGTGCAGCATATATACAAGGAGTTTTTCCTCTTGAGCCAGTAGACTATCCCTCTTTTGAAGCTTTATTGCAACCCACAACTCCTGTCGTTAGACCTCATGGCAACCAGACCAAGTTGAGACGCACTTCCTTCACTAAAAGAATAAGAGAGGTTCCGCCTAGAAGTACTACCCTCATATGCTACCCCAAGTCAAGGAAGACTGCCTCCTCACCACCTCATCCGTAGAGAGCTCGGTGCAAAGTGCTGGTGTCCAAGCAAAGCCATTGTCCCTATGAGTCATGTGTTGTTGTTAAGTGCTCTACTTAGGCTCATTGAGATGACATGTGATCATAGCCTAATGGACTTAAAGAATTGAGTCACCATGGACCTGAAAAGCCTTAAACCTAAGCCCTATAAGGTTCCTCTTATAAATTAGGTGGATTAAGATCTTAATCAAGCTCCATTTCCCAATTTGATTCCATGCTAGTTTAAATGTCAACTATAATCCAGAAAAACTATATACATATGTACAAAAGATGCTATTTACACAAATTTTTACAAACATGCAAAATTTTTGAAAAATGTTTTGAAATCATGAATGGATGAATGCACGAAGTGCAAGTTTTGCAAAAGTATTTACACACATTTACACAAGATTTTTGCAAACTTTTGATTTTCAAAACATTTTGGAAAAATTTTGTACTATATACATAATTTTGGTACGAAAATATTTACACAAACTTTTCACAAAAGATTTTTGAAATCATTTTTACAAAAATAATTTGTACACTAGCTATGTATGTACAAATAAAAGAATGATTATGTACATAAAAAAATTTTAATTTTTGTGATTTTTAGGGTTTTTAGCCATTTTTTTTATTTATTAACACACTCACACAAAGTACGAGTTATGGCTAAAGTATATATGAAATATATACACACCCCCCTATACTTAGCTCGAACGATGTCCTCAGAGTCAAGAGCGATGAAGAAGACATAACTCGTGCTAGGTATAGGGAAGTGAAAAGGAAGGCTATATACAAAGACAAATGAATGAATAGAAAATCAAGAGGATCTCGGGTCTTCCCCCTATACTTAGGATTAAGTAATCCTAAGTATAGCAGGTTGTACACAAAGGGAAAGCCGAGTGGAGAATGTACAGGGTCTACCCCCCCATACTTAGGGTAAAATATCCCTAAGTATAGGCAGCAAAACAGGGGTAAAAAGAAACAAAAGAAATACCCAAAGGTCCTACATCCCCCCTATAATTAGGGTAAAGTACACCCTAAGTATAGCATAATCAAAGGATGAATACAGGGATGTGGGACTAAAGAATGTGATGATATGGACATCTGGATCTATACAGGTTGGAAGATCAGTGAAAATCAGGCGTGAGATGCAATAGATGTGAGTCAAAAGACCACATCTCACGCAAAATGAATCGGGGCAACATCAACGACCCGCGTCTCATGATCTAGAAATGGCTTGAGCCGCTGGCCGTTCACTCGAAAGGTACTCTCAGAAGATAACTCGGATATATCAATGCTACCGTTGTCGTGTACCTTTCTCACCAGATAAGGTCCCTTCGACTTGCTCTGTAGCTTCCCTGGAAATAAATGAAGCCTCGCATCAAACAGCCATACTCTCTGTCCAGGCTCAAAATGATTGTGGCTGATGTGAGAATCATGCCACTCCTTCACTCTCTCCTTATAATGTAGGCTGTTTGAGAAGGCGGTATCTCTCAACTCCTCCAGGGCTGCTAACTCTGCCCTCCTCTGGTCTCTTACACCATCTGGATCCATAAGTATCTCAGTGACTGCCCAAAGTGACCTGTATCTCAGCTCAACAGGCAAATGGCACGGCTTGCCATATACGAGGCGAAAGGGAGATGTACCCAATGGTGTCTTGAAAGACGTCCTATATGCCCACAAGACCGAGTCCAAAAGCTGTGATCAATCCTTTCGGTCAGGGCAGACGACTTTATGCAATATAGTCTTGATCTCCCTGTTCGACACTTTGGCCAGACCATTCGTCTCTGGATGATAAGGTGTAGCAACGCGATGGTCTATACCGAACTCACTAGCAAGGGCCTTCACCTGGTCGTTGATGAAATGAGACCCCCCATCTGAAATCAATACTCGAGGTACCCCGAACCGCGTGATGATGTGCTTCCTTAAAAATCTGCAAACTGTCCTCGCATCAGCGGCTCGGGCGGGGATAGTCTCAACCCAACGACTAACATAATCTACGGCCAACAGAATGTACTCAAATCCCTGACTCCTATGGAATGGACCCATGAAATTGATGCCCCATGCGTCAAAAACCTCACAGAAGTGAATGGGTTGCATCGGCATCATATCACGCTGTCCACAAGTGCCCATCCTCTGACAGTCAGTACACCTCTTCACGAACTCATCAGAGTCCTTGAAGAGGGTAGGCCACCACAAGTCGGATTGGAGCACTTTCTGTGCCGTTCTCCTCCCAGAATGGTGTCCTCCTGCCTCAAGCTTGTGGCAGTAAGTGAGGACGCTATGGTGCTCCTCCTGAGGAATGCACCTACGCCAGACGCTATCCCCTCCTTCGTGGTAAAGGATGGGATCCTCCCAGTGGTGGGACTTGGCCTTCGCAAGGAAGGTCTCAAGCCTCTGCCTGGTCCAATCTTGTGGGACTTTCCCAGCAACGAGAAAGTTCACAATATCGGCATACCACGGGAGTGAGGCGATAGCAAGGATCGCCTCATCTGGGAAGGTCTCACAAATGGGATCAATATGCTCAGACTCCTCAGGCTGCTCTAAACGGGAGAGATGATCCGCCACCACATTCTTGACTCCAGGCTTATCCTTGATCTCAATGTCGAACTCCTGGAGTAGAAGGATCCATCTAGTCAGTCTGGCCTTGGCATCCTTCTTTGCCATGAGGTATCGGATGGCGGTGTGATCAGTGTACAAGGTCACTCTAGATCCAATGATGTAAGATCTGAACTTATCTAGGGCAAATACTACGGCTAGCATCTCCTTCTCTGTGACCGTATAATTCCGCTGGGTGGAATCCAATGTGCGGCTAGCGTAGTGGATAGTAAAGGGGACTCCATCCCTCCTCTGTCCCAGCACGGCCCCTACGGCAAAATCGGAGGCATCCGTCATGATCTCGAATGGGAGAGACCAATCAGGCGGTAGGAGAACAGGAGCCTCAATAACACATTGCTTGAGAGTCTCAAAGGACGAAAGACACTTGTCATCGACAAGGAACTCAGTGTCTTTCGTCAGTAGGTCAGTCAACGGCCAGGCAATCCTGCTGAAATCATGAATGAATCGTCGGTAGAAACCGACGTGCCCCAGGAATGACCGTAACTGCCTCAGATTGGACGGCGGTGCGAGTTTTCTAATGACATCTACCTTGGCTGGATCAACCTCCATGCCCATGTTCGAGATGATATGGCCAAGCACCGTCCCTTGAGTCACCATGAAGTGACTCTTCTCCCAAGATAGCACCAAGTGAACCTCTATACATCGCTTAAGTACTTGGACTAGGCAGTCAAGACACGAGTCGAATCCGTCGCCGTAAACCGAGAAATCATTCAAGAAAACCTCCAAACACTCCCCTACCATGTCTGAAAAGATCGACAACATGCATCTCTGAAAAGTCGCAGAGGCATTGCATAGCCCAAATGGCATGCGTCGGAAGGCGTATGTGCTGAAGGGACAGGTAAAGGTGGTCTTCTCCTGGTCCTCAGGAGCGATGGCCACCTGGTTGTAGCCCGAGTACCCATCCAGAAAACAAAATTGGCTCTTCCCTGCCAGTCTCTCAATGATCTGGTCAATAAAAGGTAGGGGGAAATGATCCTTCTTGGTGGCCTGGTTGAGTCTCCTGTAGTCAACGCAGACCTGCCAAGAAGTGGGTACTCGTGTAGCAATCTCCTCTTCCGACTCTTTGATCACAGTCGTGATGCCCATCTTCTTGGGCACCACATGCAAGGGGCTGACCCACTTGGAGTCAGAGATGGGATAGATAAAATCGGCGCTCCACCATTTCGAGATTTCCTTCATGACAACCTCTCTCAGATTGGGGTTCAGCCGCTGCTGGAACTCACACGACGGCTTTGCCCCATCCTCGAGATAGATATGGTGGGAGCACAGAGCCGGACTAATCCCCTGGAGATCTGCTACGCTCCATTTGATTGCCTTGCGGTTCTTTTCAAGAACCCCCATCAAACGGGATTCTTGCTCTCCAGTTAGATCGGCGGAGATGATGACTGGGTACATCTCAGGCTCACCCGCAAGGAATCGATACTTCAGCGAAGTAGGGAGCGGCTTCAGCTCTGGACAGCTGGGTGCTGGCAAATCTGGCTTCGAAAGAAGCCACGTGTATGCTGCCAAATCTGCCCGGGAGAATGAGAACGTACTCTCGCAAACTGGATCTGAAGAAGGCTGCTCAACTGAACTGTCTCTGATCTGCTCGGCATCTACCTCCTCCTCAACTGTAGGCTCTGTGGAACTCAGGTCTGGCATGTAATCCTCGCAATCTGCCCAATCAGACTCTGAATCCGAGGGATCTGCATCAAACAAGGTGGCATCAGTACCACCATCATCACAAGAATCCGTGTCACGATCAAGAACCGGCTCTGCTGCCACTGAAGTATCCTGAACCAAGAATGTGCTCTCCAAGATCTCCTCTGTTGTCATCTCGGCATCAGCGGTGTCTGAAAATGAGAGGATGGCCTGTGCTGCTGGGTCTGCCCATACTGCCTCATCGTCTGTGATCACAAAGTCACGGTCTTGGTGGATGTCTAGCCCGGCATCTGTCAGCTGCTCTGTATCTGAAGTGGTCTCTGAGCATGATCTGTCTTTGGCTCTGCTGTCCTCGACCGTCTCTATTTGTACACTTTCGCCCTCGACGCGAACGTATACCTTCCCGCTATCATGATCAGTCACCGCCTTGGCTGTGGCCAAGAACGGACGACCGAGAATGATGGGGGTATCGGTCACTGAATCAGGGATCTCCATGTCCAATACTACGAAGTCCACAGGGAATTGCAGGCCCTGAATAGTGACGACAACGTCTCGCAACAACCCCTTCGGCCTCTTGACAGATCGATCAGCAAACTGAAGGACTGTCCTGCTCTGTCTAAGAGTGCCCAACTCGAAGCGGTCGAGAAGGGCTGCCGGAAGGAGGTTGATAGACGATCCGCTATCTAATAGAGTCCGGTCCAACCTCTGCTCCCTAATGTGACATCTGACATAAGGGGCTCCTGAATTTGGCCTCTTAGCCGACAGACGGTTCTGAATCGCGAAGCACGTGGCTTTCGTCAGCACATGGATCTCTGAGTGGTGGTTCCTCCTCTTCCTCCTGACTGTAGTCCTGTCTCTCAACGAACGCTGAAGAAGGGGAATGTGCTGCAAAGCCTCCTGAAGGGTCAGCTGTATGTGAAATCAATCTATCATCTGCTGGCTGAACTCCTCCTGATCTCTCTTTTTGAGATTTTCTGTTTTCTTCCCCTTCCCCATCTGAAGGGCTCTAGGGAAGGGGATCACTGGGTCCTTCTCAGATGAAGGACTAAGAAAAGATCTAGATAGCTCGACGGCCGGATCCGCACATACATCAAGCACCACAGTGGGACCAGAAAAAACCAAACCTTTTCCTTTATTCACAACATGGTTCCGAGATACATCAGGTGAAGGAAAAACAACAGATCTCTCTACATGAACTCTGGTGGCCTCAGTACCACCAGTGGCTGGATCAACTGGAAGTCTCGCGGCCTCAGTACCACACTCTGGCTCGGCATCCCGGGTGGCATCAGTACCACCTCCTTGAACTGGTGAAATGGCAGCCTCAGCACCACCTGTGGAGTCAGCATCCTTGGTGGCATCAGTACCACCGTCATCATCTCGAGCAGCCTCAGTACCGCGCTCTGGCTCGGCATCCCGGGTGGCATCAGTACCACCTCCTCGAACTGGTGAAATGGAGGCCTCAGCACCGCCTGTGGAGTCAGCATCCTTGGTGGCATCAGTACCACCGTCATCATCTCGAGTGGCCTCAGTACCGCGCTCTGGCTCGGCATCACGGGTGGCATCAGTACCACCTCCTCGAACTGGTGAAATGGCGGCCTCAGCACCGCCTGTGGAGTCAGCATCCTTGGTGGCATCAGTACCACCGTCATCATCTCGAGCGGCCTCAGTACCGCACTCTGGATCGGCATCCCGGGTGGCATCAGTACCACCTCCTCGAACTGGTGAAATGGCGGCCTCAGCACCGCCTGTGGAGTCAGCATCCTTGGTGGCATCAGTACCACCGTCATCATCTCGAGCGGCCTCAGTACCGCTCTCCTCCTCCTCATCTGGCGCTCTAGGTGTATCCTCATGACGTCGCTCAGACGAGGCGCCGCCTGCTGGCATCCTACCGCTCCTAAGTATGAAAAAATCAGCATAAAAAAGGTCTGCAGACATATCATCAAATGGATCACTAGGAGTGGCATACTCAGTGTAAGCTACCTGCTCAGATTTCCGCTTCAGGCTGTTGGGGTTTGGCTCGATCTGGGCAGGGATGGCGGCCTTCCCTCTCACAATGTCCCGCATCTCCTGGCGGAACTCGTCCATCTCTCGTCTGAAGGTAGCCTGCTGGTCCATGAGGAGGTGGGCTATATCGTCCAAGGCGGGGCTCTCGTAAGGTGGGCCATGAGAGCCCGACGGGTAGCCTCTCTGGTAATGAGGCTGTTGGAACTGGTGCTGCTGCTGCTGAGAGGGGTATGGGTGTGGTGGATGCTGTTGCTGGTGAGGCTGCTCACGCCTCCAAGACTATCCCTACTGATAGGGACGAGGACCATAGGACGACTGCTGCTGCTATGGTGGTGGGTACACTGGGGGGTGCTGCTGCGGCTGGTGATCTCTCTGCTGGTTGTACTGGCCTCCCTGACTAGATGGCTGCTGCTGGGGCTGGGTACCTCCGTTCCCCCACCTGAATCCGGGATGGTCTCGTCGGATTCCAGGCTGAGGGCGGTCATACCAAATCCCGTTGACATCCATCAACGGCTCTGCATCGTACTGGGTTGGTGGGAGTACTGCCAGAGGCTGATCCGGCTGGTATACCACCATCTGCAAGTCTGGAGATGGTGGTGACTGGTAGGGTGGCTGCTTTTGCTGGTACGGCTCCGCCTGTACAAGGTGAACCTGTCTAGGCTGCTGGTGTGAGCTGGAGTGCTGGGACGAGCTGCTGTTGCTGCCCGGATCGCCTCGTGACTGAAGACGGGGCTGTGAAGCCGTCTGTGCCTCCTGGAGACACATGAGCTGGGTCTTCATGTCGCTCAAAGTCTGTGCCATCTGCTCCATCTGAGTGATTCTCTAGCACTGCTTCTTCTCTATCAGCTCCATCCGATCCAACTTCTCGCTGATAATCCCCATATCCACAGCTGACGACTCTACCTGTGCTGCTGCTATTGCGGACAAACTGGAAGGATCGGCATCGACCCGTGCTATCCTCTAGTACTGCATGGGTCCTGGCTGCTGGGGTCTGCCCTGAGTATACAACCTGGTCTGAGACATCACCATGTAGTTCTCGGCCATCTCCTCGTAGATGCCCAGATCTGGGCGTGATCCTTGGCGAAGTATGACCCGCCACAAGAAGCCTTCACCAAGCCCTGGAGCTCTGGTGTCAGCCCGCTGAAAAAGCACTGCACGAGGTTGGGCTTGGAAATGTCGTGGTGTGGGCATCGATCAGTTAGCTCTCGGAACCTCTCCCATGCCTCATGGAACTGCTCGTTGGGGAGCATGGAGAAGTTGCTGATAAGGGCTCTCGCTGCATTGGTCCGCCCGAGTGGATATTACTTATGCAAGTAGTCGGTGCGGAGCTGCTCCCAAGTGTAAACAAACTTCCCCAAATGCTTCATCTAGGTGGCTGCTCTATCTGACAAGGAAAAGGGGAAGGAAATCATCCTGATGGTGTCCTGGTCTACCTGACGGTCATGGACAGTGCTGCAAATCATGAGAAACTCCTGGAGGTGGAGATGGGGCTCCTCGGTGGCGAGCCCGTGGAAACGGGAGAGTAACTGCAAGGTGTTTGGGGGGAACTTGAAGTCCCCCACGATAGCTGGTAGCACGACCCAGTGATGCATCAGTGTCGATCCGGGGTTGTGCAACTCCCGCATCGGTCTCAGTGGTCCTCCTGCCGCGGCTGCGGCGGCTGCTGCGGCTGCTGCTGCGGCTGCTGCATCTGCATCATCCGGGATCCTCGGCCTCGTCTCTCCATTGCTCTCTCTCTGCTCTCATCTCCTCCATCTCTCTCCTCATATCTAGTATGAACACGCCCTGATCCCTCAACTGCTGCTGAACTGTCTCGAGGGAGGCGATCAGGGTGGAGTTGATTGCACCCTGGTCCAACACAAAGTGCTTAGGCTGTGGACCTCGACTGCGATCGTCAGAACTACCGGTCATGGTGTCTGCAAAACCAAATGACCCAAACTCAGGTGCTGATAAATCTGCTAATCTCTCCTCTGGCACTGGTCTCTCGGAACCGAAAGAAAGGGGGTCGAGGGGAACAAGGCAGAATCGTACTCGGGCTCGGAGAGCTGGTCTCTGCTCTCGCGAGCCAACCTATATGAACGGGTAGACGCGCCCGAAAGCGGTGCAGCCAGAGGCTGCCTAAGAGATCGTCTACCCATCATCGTAATGTAGCGAGTAAGGCGGATGGGATCTGGAGAAACTATGATCAGAAAACAAACTCCTCAGTTCACCAACGCAACGCGAGCTGAAGACCGTAAAGGCTCGGTCAAATTATCTTGTCTATTTTATTATGGTGAACAATCAATCTATCAGAGCGATTACGTGACCTGCTGGGATACCCGATGCTACCCCAACCGACTGTCCCGCACGAAAGAGTCGGTAATCAGTCGGGAATAGCACCGGAGGGCTCTACCTAGTGTACGGGTCACTCTCTCGCATAATCAAACCAATCAATGAGGGGGTTGCTCTCCCCAAGATAGATTTTTAAATCAGGTGACTTTTAGGGTCAATAGCTTAAACAGTCCCAATTTTATGGTTTTTCTTTTTAATCTTTTTTTTCAATAAAAAAAGGCCTAACGAATTTTTCGGTTCTCCTTATTATTGAGTCAAAAACAGGGGGAGAAGACGAAAAAGCAGATGCGCGATGAAATCAATGATGCATGCAAGGATAGAAATGTGTACCTGTCTCCAGCACTCTATATGCAAAGTGATCCGCGTATAATTGAAAAGCAGGAAATAAACTACCTATATGGTGCAGCGGAAAAACCGAGTCCTAAATAGGCAATTTCCACTTGACAGAACCGTCTAACTGGTCACAGGTCCTTCAAGCCAAAGGGTCCGGTCTCGGTCTACCCCTCCTCCTCCCGACACATCGGGTTCAGGAGCAGCGCTTGGCAGGGCAGGCTACGGCACATAGGCTATGAAGGGAGTGAGTCAGTTATTTTTATTAGTGATTTATTAGTAGATCCAATTAACGCTCTATAGGAACAGGCAATCAATTAAGTGTGTGGATCCTACTAATTACGGCACAGTCAAGCAGAAAATCCTAAATCTAGGGGCTCGAGGAAAAACCGCGTAAAACCGTAAAAGGCAGCTAAGAAAAACAAAACTGCGAAAAGCTGCGAAAAATCCTAAGGGTCCCTTGAGCACACCGGTGCTCGGCGAAACAGACCCGCTACAAAATCCAAGTCCACAGTCTGTCCCTGTATTATTACAATTAATCAAATAAAATGTGCTGAAAGAAAACCTAAACTACTCTCTCTCTCTCACTCAGCTCCTCTCTTGCTCTCTCTTGCGGCTCTGTGCAGAAGGGAGTCACCTCCAAGTCCCGCGGTTGTGCCGGCTTCTCGAAAGTTGCCGCCTCGGTCCTCGGGCCCTCGCAAGAAAGAAGACAAGTGTCAAACCAAATAAAATAATCAAATCAAAGCAGAAAATATAAATAGGGTATATGTGCAAAATAACAAGTAAAATAAACAAGCACAAATAAAAATAAAAGAAAAAAGAAAATAAAAAGAAAATAAAACAAAATAAGTGAAAAATAAAAAGCCGCAAAAAGCCGCGGACTCAGAAAGAGTCGCGGAAAGCTGCGAAAAAGAAAACAAAGAGAAAATGAAAAATAAAAAGAAAAACTACTAAGTCGTGCTCCCCGGCAATGGCGCCATTCTGATGACACGAAAAACGCCGAGCAACTAAGGATAAAGAAATCGAACTAAGGTCATTGCGACCTCAGTCGCTCAAGAGTCCCTCGATCAATCAAGAAAATCAGGTTCAGACCACCAAAATCAGAGAAAAATTAAATAAAAGCGATAGCGGTCCTGGCTATTAGATTAGCCTAGTATAGTGACCAGGGTCGGACTCAGGGAGCACGTGATGGCCTTGCGGCCTACGAAGTAGTCTCAAAAATAAATAAAATAAAAGAAATGTATTTTTGATGGATTTTTAATTTTTATAAATTTTTTGGATTTTTAATTAATGAAGAAAATAAAGAAACAAGAAACACAACCAACTTCAAGCAATTATTTAATGAATCAAAAGTCACTCAAAAATTCAAATAAAAATGTTTTTATTCTTTTTATGATTTTTACTATTTTTAGTGAAATTTTGGTATTTTTCTGATTTTTATTTAATTTTCTAAAAAAAACAAGGCAGGGAAATGAAGGTACTGTCCAGTCAGGCGTAAAAGGCCAATTTAAAATGCAAAAGGGCCTATTTAGCTCATGGAGATAATTTTCCTATAAAAAAGAAGTCTAAGGAAAATTAAGGCACCAGAATTATCATTTTTGGATTTTTAGATTATTTATTAGAATTTTTATGAGGTTTTTAGTGTTTTGTAATTTTTACGAGTTTTATATAATGAAAAATGACCAAATTTGGTCAGAAAATCAATCAAGCAAAATACACAGTAACAAATTTTTTTATAATTTTTAGATGAGTTCTAATATTTTTTGTGATTTTTCAATTCAGACAGTAAAGAAAATAACTGTTTTTTAATTTTTAAAAATAGCAAATAAAAGCAAAAATGTCTCTAAAAATTCTAGAAAATTTTACAATATGGCAGGAGCCATGTGCCCAATTTTCATTGAATTTGGAGTGAGTTTGATATTTTATTCAAAATTAAGACCTAGGTACAGTGCACAGGGACCTGTACGCAAATAATGAAAGTTCTGGGGGGTCCGGTGCAAAAATCCCAAGAAGTCACACGCGAGGCGCGTGTCTGGGGCACACAAGGACCTAATTGCAAAGAAATAAAGTTTCTGGGCTAAATAATAACAAGTATTAAAAGCCTAGGAACCTTAGTGTAATTTACCCACTAATATAACGCACATGCACAAATTCCACACGCACAGGGGTATAAATGCAATTATCTAAAAAGTTTCATTCATTAAGTAACAACCCAGAACTACAAGGCTAAATATGCAAATAACCCAAAAGAACACGTGTCGATGCACGTGACACACTACAGGCAGGGGTATACATGCAAATAACATAAATCTCAGGTCCAAAGTGCAAATAAACCAAAAATAAAACAACTGTATTCTATATTTACAGGACTAGATAATAAAAACTAAAATCATAGGGGCCTAAGGACAATTACCCCTTATTTAAGATCCAAGGGCGGAGCGCGCGCCACGTGTAGATCCGACGGTAGAGAAGAGGAGGCGCCTCGCTCCTGTAACCCTTGGCGCGATCCGACGGTGGAGAAGCGGCCACGTGTAGATCCAACGGTGGAGGGTAGAGGGCGCTTCTTCGTCAAGATCGAATGGCTCGGATCAGATCCTCCTAGATCGTGCGGTGAAAGAGGCTCCTCAGATGAACGGCTCGGATCGAAACTGGAGCTTCGAGGCTGATCGAACGGTGCCTGAAGGTCCTGGAGGAACAGGTGGTCGGCGAACTTCGCCGGCCCAGTACGCGTGCTCCAGGCCATCGCGGGGGATGTTGATGATCGGAAAAGCTTCGGCTTGGCTCCCCGCGTCTGTAGAACGCCTCCGATGAATCAACGGAGCTCCGGAGAGCTTTGTCGACTCCGGCGGAGTAGAAGCTCCGGTGCTCAAATAGGAGAGCCCCAGACAGCCCTCGATTGACCTGCAAAACGTAACCAAAGAGCTCCTGGGTCGAGGGCGAACTGCCTCGACCCCGTTAGCGGCGGTGAAGGTGGACGGTGCGGTGGTGCGGGCGAACTCCGGCGATGCGACGGCGAAGGAGTGCGAACCCCAGCTCCTGTGCGAGCTGGGTTGAACGGAGGGGCGGAGAAGGTGCGCGGGAGGAAGGCGAATGTGGTGAGCGATTCCGATGGTCGGGACTAAGTCTAAGGTGGTCGGAATCAGAGGTCGTCCGAGACGACCTGATTTGGGCGAAATCGAAAATTAAACGAAAAAAAACAACTACGGCAACCTGGGCGGATGGGTCGACTGGGCGTGAGCTGGGCTTGCTCTGGGTCGTCGCCTCACGGGTCATCGTGGCCCGAGGCTCGAGCTCCTGCTTCAGGCGGAGCACGGTGGCGCTAGCTCGCCGGATCAGAGGTCCGGTCACTCTCTCCTCTCTACGACACGGCCAACCTGGAGCTGTCACCTCGGGGGTGGCTGTGGAGGTCCTGGGATGAATGAATGGGGAGCCAAAGATGAGCAAATGGGTGGCGTATCTCGGCTCTTATATGGTGGAAGGTCCGGGAAGAAGGGCTCGGGTCCGGCTCGATTGAGCACAGACCCCTAGGCACGATGTCGGGCGAGGTTCCCGGCTGCTTGGGGAGTGATTAGGACCCTGGGTTTGGCGAAATGGTGATCGGATCTGGAGGGGATAAATGGGGGAAGTTGGGTCCGCGAAACGGATTCGTGGGAAGTGGTCCACAGGGGGGAGTTGACCGGGGGGTCAACATTCCCCCGTGGACCAATGAGAAGCAGCCACGTGGAAAATATTTGTAAAATCAATAAAAAATAGTAAATGGCTGAATTATTTAAAACTTAAAACATGAAATATTTTTGTTTTAATTTTTTCTATTTTTTGGTGATTTTTAATTAATTTTTCGAAATAAAAATAGGGTATGTACACTTTATGCTATACATAGGTATTTACACAATATGCCTTTTAATTTTTGATTTTTAATTTGTTATTTTTGTGCATTTTTATTCCTATTTTATATTTTATTTATTTATAGCATAAAATTAGGAATAAAAGGGTATTTTTATTTTATTTTTATTATTTATAAACAAAGGTGAAATAAATAGATATGTACATCTATGTACATGGTATATTTATAATATTCTTTTTGGTTTTTAATTTTGTTCTTTTTATTTTGTTTTTATTTTTGTTGTTTTTATTTTATTTCTTTACACCATAAAAGATAGAATATTTACAAAATTGTTGGAATTTTAATTTATTCATTTATAGGGTGAAATAAATATAGGAGTGGTTGTATGCACATGGTGGATATGCACAAGTGGAGTGTTTTTGTTTTCTTTTTAATTTTTCTATTTTTGTTTTGATTTTTATAATTATAATTATATATATACTATATACAAGACCTTTTATTCTATTTTTTAGAGGAAAATATTTTTATTATATTTACAAATATATTTACACACATGAGCCCCTATCTCCCTATACTTTGGCTTTTATGCGGTCAGGCCCATGCTGAGCCCTCCCTTGGGTTAGGTTGCTCAATATTTATTCTAAATATTTCCTCTTTTTCTTTTTAATCTTTATTCTTTTATTTTTGCACAAAAACATGCTAATTATTACTTTTTACACCATGCATGCTTTTGGTAATTATTTATATTTACAAATATATACATGCATTTGCAAAGGTTTTTGTAGCTAAAATATAAGAATAAAGAGTGATGAATGAGTATTCATCAGGTTCTCAAGCCCTCAGCCTGGCAATCAAAGGAGAACACCGTCCTTAAGGAGTCGGTTGCTTAAAACCTCAGGCTAACATTTAATCATATAACCTAGTGGCTTTAAATACATCTTATCGTGACACAACCGCTATCCAACCATCCATGCCTCCACATGGCGTGACTACATCTTCCATCGTTCAACCCAAAGATATTGGCACTCGATACCATGCATTGCAAATTATTTATTTCATGCGCAATTATCATAACAGGGAAACCGTGTACCACCTAGGTAGGGCCACGCCAATACGAGTTCCTTCTGACAAACCTACAGGTTGCATGCCCAACCTGTAGTTCTACTCCCATTCATCCTTAATGTGACACACGATCCTTTTTAGGATTCAGCTTAATACATATCAATTTCCATGATGTAATTCTTCCGTTAGGCCTTCAATTTGCATATTCCTCAATATTGAGTATAGATCCACATATATATTAATTCATATCTATATACACTCATATTTATGCTTATGATAACTCCCAAACCCTATCTTTCCAAGCCACTGCATCAATTTGATGCTTAACCCTTATTTTAGTGAGAATCACAAAGCAACTTTTCATATTATCTCAAAATAGCTAAACTTAGGGTTCTTCGTAGTAGAGAACATAAAATATTGATTTTTAAAATCTTGTATGAAAACCCAACAATAAAAGGAAGGATTTCGTTACATAATCGAGATCTTTCTCTTGTATGTAGTGCTTTATCGTGTTTCATTTTTAGAAAGGATGATTTAAGGATCCTGAAACGATCGAATTTTATTTTCGTATCAAAAACACTAAGAACTGTCAAGAACGCGAAGAATGAATGAAGAACATGAAGAACGCGAAGAACACACAAAGAACACGAATAACACGAAGAACGCGAATAACATATTTTCTCTTGAAATTTTAGTAGAGCTTCTCCATATACGGGGATGATATTTTTAGGAAAATTTCGACAGAGTTTCCCCTTATATTGGGACATATTTTTATGAAAATTTTGGCAGCTTTTACCCTTATATCGGGACATATTTTAAAAGAAAAACGGGAAGAGTTTCCTCTATAAAATCACCAAGAGGAAAACGACAAGGAAACTGAAAGAGTATAACCAAACTACAAGCGATGGAGAATTGGTAGACACCACACGTCTTAGGTGAGTGAATGTGTGACGAATCACAGGTTCACTGATGTGCATAGCCTCTCGCACCTAAGTAGGATATTACACAGATTTCTCCATCAAAATAACTAAAAAAGCGGAAAAGAAAGAATAGAACAATAAGCAATGGAGAATCGGTAGACACCACGCGTCTTAGGTGAGTGAAAGTGTGACGAATTACAGGGTTTACTGAAGTGCATAGCCGCCCGCACCTAAGTAGTGTGTTACAAAGATTTTTCCTCGAACCATAACAGAAAACGAATCGGAAAGAAGATGAATCGAAAACTTAGCTCACAGAGCAAACTAAGAGAGGATTGTACCTTCCTCCTCCTCATTCTCCCCGCAGCGCTTCGCTAGCGCTCCTTCTTCGACTCCCACTCCTCCTCCCGACCTCTCGACCCTAGCCCTTGGGGTGGTGGTGGTAGTGGAAATCGTAGAGAATGAATGGGTAGGGGGGTATTTATAGGCTCTAGGAAACCACTAACCACGGTTAGAAAACCATGATTTAGACTTTCACCACGGTTAGCAGCCTATATTTTTGGTCAAAACTTATCCGAAACTTATGGCTTAAGTTAGACCATTTCAGAGGATTCTAGATTCACTAATGATGCTTAATTAATGTTAATCGTGATTAACTTTCACTAATCACAATTTAACTTTCGCGGCTTATGCTAATCTTTTGCTAACTATTGATTAGTGTTCTCTAATGATCATTAACGGTTTTAAATCCATCATTAATTTCTTTAATCATGTTTAATTAGTCTTAGTGACAGTCATAATGGGTTAATGACATTTTAAGCCTCCTTTCTTTCTTCCGAAAAGCATAACAAATTGAAACGAAGTTTGATTCACACGAAAAAAATTCCGTTGGTTTCCTCTTGATGAGCCGGATCTTATTATATAGGATTCGATAGATGCCAAGTTCAAGACTTTAAAATTATAACAACCTTAAAGGAAGTATCGTCCTCGAGACTAGAAATGCAGACATAACAACTTTAAAGAGGATTGAAACCATAACAGCCTTAGAGAGAATGAATGTCATTTCATTTATAATAAAGATATACACAGTACATATTGTTATCATTCAAACAAGTACGTTTATTTTTCTCTTATTTATTCCTCAGGTTCCCATGTGGCTTCTTCAAACTCTTGGTTGCGCCACAACACTTTAACTAGAGGTACCTCTTTATTCCTCAACTTCTTAATATCCCTGTCTAGTATTTGCACATGTATTTCTAGTTATGTCAAGTATGGCTTAACATACAGATCATCGTAGTTTATCTTAGGCTCAGGATCCTTAATATACTTTCTCATATTTGATACATGAAAAACATCATGTATTACCGAAAGATGTGGAGGAAGTACAAGTCTATATGCGACTTTCCCAATCCGCTGAATAATTTCAAAGGGACCCACAAACCTGGGTGCCAACTTCCCACGAATGCCAAACCTCTGAACTCCCTTCATAGGCGATACTTTGAGAAATACAAAGTCGCCTACCTCAAACTCAAGGTCTCTTCTCCTGGTATCATGATAGCTTTTCTGGCGACTCTGGGCAGTTATTAGTTTTTTTTTCGAGCAATCTCTACAGCTTCCCGTGTCTCCTGGAGTCTATCTAAATCGTAAAGGTTCTTTATCCCGACCTCTTGCCAACATAAAGGAGTAGTACACCTACGCCCATATAGTGCTTCAAATGGTGCCATGCCAATACTTGTATGATAACTACCGTTGTAAGTGAATTCTGCAAGAGGCAAATGTTTCACCCATGATCCTTTCCATTCTAAGGCACATGCTCGTATCATATCCTCTAAAGTCTGAATCATACGTTCTGATTGATCATCTGTTTATGGATGATATGTTGTGCTCAAGCATAGTTGTGTTCCTAAAGCTTTCATGAAGTTCTCCTAATAGTGTAAGGTGAATCGTGAATCTCGATCGGAAACTACTTCCTTTGGGATACCATGGAGGCGGATCACATGTGTAATATATAACCCAGCAAGCTGATCTAGAGTGGAAGATAAGCTTATTGGAATAAAATGTGTTACCTTGATCAAACGATCTATTATAACCCATATACTATCTTTACAACTAGTCGTCTATGGTAAGCCAGTAACAAAGTCCATGGAAATGCTTTCCCATTTCCATTCAGGTATAGGGAGTGGTTATAACAATTCTGATGGCTTTTGGTGTGAAGCTTTTACTTGTTGGTAAGTGAAACATGAATTCACAAACTCAGCAACATCTTTCTTCATTCCCGGCCACCAAAAATATGAATGAAGATCCTTATACATCTTCATAATTCATGGATGAATAGATAATCTAGAGCAATGCGCTTCCCGTAAGATGTCTTTCCTCAGTTCATGTGTGCTTGGTACACAAACTCTGTGATTGTTATATAGTAACCCATCTTGTATCTGGAATCCCTCTATCTCATTCTTTTCATGTTGTTGTCTCAAGTATTTAAGAACTAGATCATCCTTCTGTCCTTTCTTTACTCTATCCCAAATCTCTGGTTTGTATCGGTGAGGAATAGTTATACTATCGACACTACTATCAAATGGTTTCTATTCACTCAACGTTGATATTAAACCCAGAAATTGATAGCACTCACCAATCTAGGTAAATAAGTTCTTCTACTGAGGGCATCTGCTACGATGTTCCCTTTACCGAGGTGGTAGGAGATGGTGCAATCATAGTCCTTCAATAACTCTAGCTACCATCTTTGTCTCATATTTAGCTCCTTCCGGTCAATATATATTTCAAGTTTTTTTAGTCGGTGAAGATTTCAAAAGTAATACCATAGAGGCAATGTTTCCATATCTTTAAAGCGAAGACTACAACAACTAGTTCAAGGTCATGTGTCGGGTAGTTCCTCTCATATGTCATGAGTTGTCATGATGCATAAGAAACTACCTTACCATGTTGCATAAGAACTTACCCAAGTCCTTCTTTAGATGCATCGGTGTATACTGTAATCCTTCAGTTCCAGAGGGTAGAGTAAGGATAGGTGCAGATGTTAAGCATTCTTTCAGTGTTTGAAACTAGTTTCACATGCATCAGATCATATGAATGGGACTTCCTTTTGAGTCAGCCTAGTCATTGGTAATGCTATTCGTGAAAATTCCTTCACATATCTTCTATAATACCCAGCTAGACCCAGAAAAGATCGTATTTCTGTGACAGTCTTTAGGCGTTCCCAACATATCACTGCACTAACCTTTGCAGGATCAACTGATATACCTGCCTCTGAAATAACATGACCTAAGAAGGATACTTCAGTCAACCAGAAGTCACATTTGTTATATTTAGCACACAGCTTGTTCTTCCTTAGAGTTTCGAGTACCTTCCTAAGATGGTTTTCATGTTGGTACTTACCCTTGGAGTTAACAAGCACATCATCAATGAAGACTACTACAAAGTTCTCTAGGAACTCCTTGAATACTCGGTTCATGAGATCCATAAAGGCCGCTGGGGCATTTGTCAGTCCAAAAGGCATAACTGAAAATTCATAATGCCCATATCTAGTTCGAAAAGCTGTCTTAGGGATATCTGTATCTTTAATTTTCAACTGATGGTATCCAGATCTTAAATCAATTTTGGAATACACAGTCGAACCCTGTAACTGGTCAAAGAGATCATCTATTCTTGGTAGAAGATACTTATTCTTTATTGTTCTCTTGTTTAGTTGTCTATAATCAATGCACAACCGCATCGACCCATCCTTCTTCCTTACAAATAAAACAGGTGCACCCCATGGTGATGTACTAGGACAAATGAAGCATTTGTCTAGCAGTTCTTGTAACTGTACCTTTACTCCCGTAACTCCACCGGTGCCATCCTATATGGAAGAATAGAGATAGGCTGAGTATTAGGTGTGAGAGAGATTTCAAATTCAATCTCCCGCTCAGGTGGTAATCCAGGTAATTCTTTTGGAAATACATCAGGAAACTCGCATACTATAGGCACATCTTCTATCATTCTATCTGATCCTGATGTAGTGGATACATGAGCTAAATAGCCTTGACACCCTTGTTCTAACAGTTGTTGAGCCTTTAGAGTAGAAATGTGATTGACATCATCACTGGATGTCTTTCCAATAAACTGGAACTTTATCGAGTTAGGAATGTGAAAAGTTACTACCTTCTGGAAACAATCAAGGCATGCATGATGCCTTTATAGCCAATCCATCCCCACTATGAGATTAAAGTCATCCATTTCAATAAGTAATAGAGAAACATGTAAGTGATGTCCTGCTGTCAATACAACACAATCATCTAGGATTTCTCGGATTATAAATACTTGTCCTCCTGGTCCCTTGATTAGATAGGACTGGTGTACTTCTACTGGTACCTTACCCAAAGTGGGTACTATACGTCGAGCAATATGAATGTCAAGCATCCGAATCAAACAAGTATGTATTGAAAAGCCATGAATAGTAACGGTACCTCGTACGATCGTGCCTGGATTACAGGCTTGTTCTTCAGTGATTGCTTTGAGCTGACCATTAGGAATATGCAAATTAGAACCCGCAACACTTTGTGATGGTTGCTGTGTAGGAGATGCTCCTTGTGAGCCACGACCTCTACCTTGTCTTCCTCCGTGAATTGCTCCAATGCTCAGGGTTGATGTAATACTATTAATTGGAGTTGGTTTAAACCCCGAACCTCTTAACTATGGACAATCTTTCCTAATATGACCTTCTTGATGACAGTGATAGCATGCATGAATTCTTGTTTGAGCTGAAGACCCAACCACAGAGGTGCTAGTTCCCGGTGCTGAGTTACGAGGGGTATAGTGGAGGTCTAGAGAAACCCCATCTTCCTGATAATTCCTGACCCAAGGTCTGTGGTGAGCTTATACTGGAACCGACTGGATGATAGCGACGATCTTTACAGTTATAATTTGCCTTGCGTTTGGATGGTCCACCATTAAAGTGGAAGCTTCTTCTTTGGCAGTTTTCATTTCTCTCCATCTAAATATGAGAGGTGATATCCATTGCTTCATATATGGTTGTAGCTTTAAAACCCGCAAGCTTTTCTCTCAGATCTTCCTGAAGACCACTAACAAATTTGGTAAGACACTCTTATGGTGAAGCTTCTATAGCTGGGAGTTATGTAGTAGCTCAGTAAAGTGGATATGATAATCTCATATGGTCTTAGAACCCTGATTCAGAGAAGCCAACTCTCTCCTCTTTAATTATTCCCAATGGGAGGGGCAGAAGTGAGCTCGGAACCTCTCTTCAAAGATATCCCATGGAACATGATCTGCTAATTTCTTGGAAATTGTTCTCCACCATTTTCGTGCATAGTCTGCTAGGGAGTAATCAGCAAAGTGTACCCAGGTGTCAACTGGTGCATGTATTATCCTCAACATCCTACTAATGTCATCGAGCCATAATTCAGCCTCGGCAGGTGTCCCTACACCTTTGAATCGAGGAATCTTTCTCTTTTGATAATTGTCAAGTAATTTTTGATGTCTAAGAAGGGCCTTCTCCATTGCTCCTTCATATGAGATCAGAGTAGACTAAATGGAAGGATGGTAACTCGATTGTTCCTTAGAAAAGTGGACAGAACCCTCAACTCTAGCGTCCATAGGTTTGGATGCCTCGGGTCTCTCAGCTTGCGCATTGAGCCTCGCCTCCAATGCTTGCTGCCTTTGCCCCATGTCTTGGAGCATTGTCATCATAGCCGCTAATTGTCTAGACACATCTTGGTCTGCCATGATCCTGTGATGAATCAAGGCCAAAAGTCAGATCCTATATGTCTTAGTATGATGTACATATGGGACAATGACTTGTGGATGGTACTGCAGTCACTTACTAAGATCAAATAATCTTAAGACAACCTTAGTTTCTAAATACCGATCATAGTTGTTAATTACTAAATAAATTAGTAGAGTAACTGGGCTTATGATACAAAACTATCACGACCCCAATTTTCGGGTCATCAGATCCTCCTATATCCGGATTTGGTTACTCAACAATAATTTATTCAGCAATCCCAACTAACATTTAGAAACAGGCTGCAATTAAAAATACTCAAAAGGAAGTATTTCAACACTTTTCCATTCACAAAATAAAGTTCACATGATATATTATCCCACTATAATCATTTACATGTACATCAGCTGGAAGGAAGAACACAAAAAGATTACTAACTACCTTATAGAATAAAGATACTTTGGCTGGTCGGATGATTATGTTAGTTGGTTGGATTATTAATGTCCTTGCGATGACTCACCGACACATGTTGGGTTTTCCATAAATCATAGGATAACAATTAGCGAATGTTAAGTAATGAAGAAGAGAAAAGCAAACAGTTTGTGTAGTTTTTCAAAACTTGCTATCACAAAAAGTTTCATTCCTTCTCATCAATTTAAGTCCTATTCCTTTCTATTCCATGTCAGGAATTAGTCCAGGGAATTACCTCACCACTATATGGACTCCGAAGTTGTGGACACTTCGAGATTGGAGATTGCATTGATCTAGAAAGCTTATGCCGTCGCACGTCGCCTCAACCAATCCTCCAATACTACCCTAACAATTTCCTTTTCTTTTATTAATCAGGGTCTCAAGCCCTCAGCCTGGAAAACAAAGGATCACACCGTCCTCGAGGACTCAGTTGCTTAAAACCTCATGCTAACATTTAATCATATAACCTAGTAGCTTTAAATACATGTTATCGTGACCCAGCCGCTATCCAACCAGTCGTACCTCCACATGGCACGAATAATTTTGTTGTTCAACCTGAAGATATTGGTACTTGGTACCACATGTTGCAAATTATTTATTTCACGCGCACTTATCATAACAGGACAATCGTGTGCCACCTAGGTAGGGCCACGCCAATATGGGTGGGTTCCTTCTAACAAACCTAAAGGTTGCATGCCTGACCTGTAGTTCTACTCCCAGTCATCCTTAACGTGACACATGATCCTTTTCAGGATCCATCTTAATACACATCAATTCCAATGATGTAATTCTTCCGTTAGGCCTTCAATTTGCATATTCCTAAATATTGAGTACAGATCCATATATATATTAACTCATATCTATATATATTCATATTTATGCTTATGATAACTCACTCCCAAACCCTATCTTTCTAAGTCACTGCATCAATTTGATGCTTAACCCTTATTTTAGTGGGAATCACAAAGCAACTTTTCATATTATCTTAAAAATACCTAAACTTAGGGTTCTTCATAGCGAATAACATAAAATTAGGAATTTCAAAATCTCATATGAAAATCCAACAACAAAAGGAAGGATTTCGTTACCTAATCAAGCTCTCTCTCGTATATGCAGTGCTTTATCGTGTTTCACTTTCAAAAAGGATGATTTAAGGCTCTTGAAACGATCGAATTTCATTTTCGTATCAAAAATACTAAGAACATGCCAAGAACGCGAAGAACGAATGAAGAACACGAAGATCGTGAAGAACACACGAAGAACATGAAGAATATATTTTCTCTTGACATATTTTAAAATCACCGAGAGGAAAACAACAAGGAAATTGAAAGAATATAACCAAACTACAAGCGATGGAGAATTGGTAGACACCACACGTTTTAGGTGAGTGAATGTGTGAAGAATCATAGGGTTCACTGGCGTGCATAACCGTCCATACCTAAGTAAGGTATTACACAGATTTCTCCATCAAAATAACTATAAAAGTGGAAAAGAAAGAATAGAACAATAAGCAACGGAGAATCGGTAGACACCACGCATCTTAGGTGAGTGAAAGTGTGACGAATCATAGGGTTCACTGACATGCATAGCCACCCGCACCTAAGTAGGGTGTTACGCAGATTTCTCCTTGAACCGTAACAGAAAACGAATTGGAAAGAAGATGAATCAAAAACCAAATTGGAAAAAGAACATAAATCGAAAACCTAGCTCACGAAGTAAACTAAGAGAGGATCGTACCTTCTTCCTCGTTTACCCAGCAGTGCTTCACTAGTGCTCCTTCCTCGCCTCCCACTCCTCCTACCGACCTCTCGACTCTAGCCCTTGGGGTGGTGGTAGTGTAAATCATAGAGAATGAATGGGTAGGGGGTATTTATAGGCTCCAGAAAACCGCTAACCATGGTTAGAAAATCATGGTTTAGACTTAAATGTGGTTAGCAGCCCATGGTTTTGGCCAAAACTTATCCGAAACTTAGGGCTTAAGTTAGAAGATTCTAGAGGATTCTAGATTTGCTAATGACACTTAATTAACATTAATCGTGATTAACTTTCACTAATCACGATTTAACTTTCGTGGCTTACGCTTATCTTTTGCTAACTATTTATTAGTATTCGCTAATGGTCATTAGCTATTTTCAATTCATCATTAGTTTCTTTAATCATGCTTAATTAGTCTTAATGACAGTCATTACGGGTTAATGACATTTTAAACCTCATTACTTCTCTTTCTTCCAAAAATCACAACAAATCGAAACGAAGTTCGATTCAAACGAAACAAATTCCATTGGTTTCCTATTGACGAGTCGGATCTTATTATATGGGATCCAAGAGATGCCAAGTTCAAGGCTTTACAGAAGCTGAGACAACCATGGAGGAGTCGCCAGCCGCAACTGATCCTATGCCAGCCAACGGAGCATAGGCCCCACTTTTTGCTTGTCCACCAGCACCAACATCATCATCTCCAATGTGTACTCCTTTTTCTGATCCAGATGTACAGAATATTGTGGACAATGATTTTGTTGTAAACAAGAACTCTATTTCTGATTTTCGTACTGTAAATATTCCTTTTTCGGATGCAATAAGAAATACCAAAAAAATTTAAAAAAGAAAAAGTGCATTATCTGATCATGGAGTTATAGATATCATTAAAAATTTGACTGTTGAGATTCCTTTGATGTAGGCCATGGAATACATGGCTACTATAAAGAAAGGTTTGAAAGAGGCATGTAGAAACAAACACCAGCCTGCACGCAATAACAGACACTGACAAGTGGAGAAGCACATTCTCGCCATGGCCACAGTTGCAGCTATCAGTAATCTCCCATAGAAGAAGCAAGACAAAGGAGCACCTTTGATCATTTGTGAAATTTTAGATCATGTCTTCGAGCGAACCTTGCTTGACAACAGTTCTTCCATCAACCTCCTGCTCTCTTCATTATTGCAAGAATTCGGGCTAGGTCCTCTCAAACAGACACACATGATCCTTCAGTTTGTTGATCGATCCATCAAGAGACCTCGAGTTCTTTTGGAAGATGTTGTGGTAAAGGTGTGGGATATGCAGTTTCCGGTTGATTTTGTAGTCCTGGATATGGACTCCCTAGCACCCTTACTCCAGACTCCTATCATCCTAGGCTGGCCACTCCTACGTACTTCAGAAGCCGTAATCGATTATGGGTATAGAAAGATCACCTTCAGCTCGAATAACAATAGAATTACTATAGACATAATCAACGAGCCTAAAGTCATAACTGATGGAAGTCATGCAACACCACCTGAAGCGGACTGTGACTTCATTGTAGAGATTATAGTCACGCCACTCTCTTTGATGACTCATGGACATAGGAAATCCTCTCTCTTGAGGAGGACCTGGAAAGAACAGTCGATGCAAGTGCTGATGATACTTAAGAGACATCATCCAATTTGTTGATGCATCTTTTCGATTCAGATAATTCACTCCAATCGAAGATAATGAGTTCATTGCTGATCTATTCGGTACATTGACAGAATATCAATGGGACACTAAGGTCAGCACTTCTGCCAAAATTCATGCAGATCGTCCCCTAATCAGCACAATATTCGAGATGACTGAGAAGCCGTCCAGATCAGAACCTGATCTAAAGCCACTTCCGGTAGGCCTCAAGTATGATTTCCTTTCGGGTGCAGAAAACATGTACGCGGTCATCATCCGAAACAGGCTAACCTCGGAGCAAAAATCTAGACTCCTCGAGGTTTTAGAAAAGAATTACAAGGCACTTGGTTGGCATGCTTCAGATCTCCATGGGATAAATCATGTTCTGTGCTCGTACCACATCTACCTGGAAGAAGATGCCAATCCGTACCATGAGTTTCAGAGGAGGCTAAACCCAAATTTGAGGGACATCATTATGAAAGAAATCACAAAATGGTGTAACGCGTGCTTTATTTATCCCATCTTCGACTCCAAATGGGTGAGCGCACTGCACGCAGTTCCGAAGAAATCAGAGCTTACCGTGGTTACAAATGATAGAGGAGAGGAGATATCTACTCGAGTACCAACATCCTGGCATGTATGCGTTGATTACCACCGCTTAAATCCAACAACTAAGAAGGACCATTTCCCCATTCTGTTCATTGATCAAGTGTTGGAAAGACTGGCTGTTAAGGAGTTCTTTCGCTTTCTGGATGGGTACTCTGGGTGAAACCAAGTGGTAATCGCCCTGAAGACCAAGAGAAAACCACCTTCACTTGCCCGTTCGATACCTATGCTTTCAAGAGAACGCCCTTTGGATTGTGCAACGCACCAGCGACATTCCAGTGATGCATGCTTGCAGTTTTCGCTGAAATGGTAGGCAGTTTTCTCGAGGTGTTTATGGATGACTTCTCCGTCTATGGTGATATCTTTGATTCTTGTCTTGAGCACCTGGATAGAGTACATCAGAAATGTCGTGTAGTCAATCTAGTATTATCATAAGAAAAGAGCCACTTCATGATCACCGAGGGGATTGTGCTGGATAACATCGTTTCCAAATGTGGTATGGAAGTCGACCCGACAAAGGTGGATGTGATTGACAATCTAGAGCCACCTCAGACAGTCAAGAATGTGAGGTCATTTCTGGGGCATGTGGGATTCTACATAATATTTATCCGTGATTTCAGCCGCATCGCCTGACCTCTTATAGAATTATTGTGCAAGGAGATAGAGTTCAATGTTGATCAGCATGTTATCCTTTCATTCAATCAACTGAAGGATCTAATCACTCAAGTTCTAGTACTATAGCCACCTGATTGGTCTCTTCCTTTTGAGATCATGATGGATGTGTCAGATTTTGTAGTTGGGTTGTTCTAGGACAAAGGAAAGACAAGGTGCCCTATGTCATTCATTATGCCAACAAAACATTAGATGAAGCTCAGAGAAATTACACTGTGACAGAGAAAGAATTGTTGGATGTGGTATTCGTCTTTGAGAAGTTCAGATCCTATCTGCTTGGATCAAAAGTCACAATCTACATGGACCACTCTGCTATCCGATACTTACAGCAGAAGAAGGATGCCAAGCCTCGACTGATCAGATGGATCCTTCTCCTCTAAGAATTCGACTTGCAAATCAAGGATAAGCCTGGAGTTAAGAATGTGGTAGCAGACCACCTCTTCAGAATTGAGCAGCAAGATACTCCACTGAGCAGTGCACCTATCACAAACACCTTCCCTAACGAGTCGATTATGGCCGTGGATTCACTCCCTTGGTATGTTGATATTGTCAACTACCTAGTCTCAAGTATAGTTCCATATGAACGGATGGAGATTTAGAAGGACAAATTCTTGTCAACGATCCATTTCTACCAATGGGAAGATCCTCTCTTATTCAGGAAAGGAGCGGGTTGTATTTGGCGCATGAGCATTCCCCACGTGGAGCAACATAGTGTCCTAGAGCATTGTCACTCACTCGAATCTGGTGGACACCATTTTGGAGATAGAATGGCAACAAAGATATTGCAGTGTGGCATCTGATGGCCTACACTATTTAAGGATGCCGCAACATTCGTTAAAAGCTGCACTGATTGTCAACGACTGAAAGGAACCCTTGCAGCTAAAGATTCAATGCCCCTAAAGATCATTTAGATTGTTGATGTATTCAGTGCTTGGGGGATCAATTTCATGGGACTCTTTCCCAATAGTCACGGATACGAGCACATCCTTCTTGTTGTTGATTTTGTGAGTCACTGGGTTGAAGCTATCCCCGCACGAGCCGTAGTCCGTACAGTGTGCCGCTTTCTGAAAGAAAATATCATCTTATGATTCGGAATTCTGAAGATGCTGATATCAGATGGGAGTAGTCACTTCATAAATAGAGAGGTCAAGAAACTAACGAAGGAGTATGACATCGAGCATCGAGTCGCATCTCCTTACCATCCTCAGACCAATGGTATGACAGAATTACCAAACAGAGAAATCAAGATGATCCTTCAGAAGCTTGTCAAGCTGGACAGGAAAAAATAGTCCCAACTCTTGGACTCAGTCCTTTGGGCATACCGAACCGCTTACAAGTCACCATTGTGCATGTCACCCTATCGCCTTGTATATGGAAAGTCGTGCCACCTGCCAGTGGAATTGATTCATAAATCATTGTGGACAGTTAACATTTATAATTTGGACTCAGAACATGGTGGTCAGAAGAGGAAAGAGGATCTGAATAGACTCCTGGAATTTTGAGATTATGCATATAATAACACATTGATGTAGAAGGAGAAGGTTAAACGCTAGCACGACCAGCACACCTGACAAAAGACAGTCGAGACTGGACAGAAAGTGTGGTTATTCGATGCAAAGTTGCAGATCTTCCCGGGCAAATTAAAAAGCAAATTGACAGGGCCATTCAAAGTTCAAAAAGTATGTGACAATAGAAGTATTGTGATATCATAGTTGTCTCCTAACGCACAACCATTTGTCGTCAATGGTCAACTACTGAAGCCCTACCTCGAGCATGCCACTTCTTGGTTGTCGTCAACTCTATCAAGGTATTGCGCTATGAAGATACATCCACAACAGTAGCAACATCAAAAGATTCAGATAATGCCACTCAAAAACTTTCATTTAAGCTTTTATATCTTCTTCTTTTCTTATTTCTTCTTTTTGTATTCATTTTTTGTTAGTCATAAAAAAGTGTGTATCACCCCTTCTTGACAGTGTTCTACACTTAGGACGTACTTCGTCCTAAGTATGGGGGGGTATACACCCCGAGTTATTTCTTTCTTTGATCCTCTCCCATGTCTCCTCTTCATGTCTATACTTAGGGATATCTTACCCTAAGTATAGGGGGGAGACGGTCCGAGTACGATCTGTTCATTCCCACCCTCGACCCTCCTTGTTTTGTGTACAATCTGCTATACTTAGGATTATTTGATCCTAAATATAGGGGGACGATCAACTTCTCATCTTTTATCCATTCCCTCATTCATTATTCTGTAGACTTTTCTATACTCGGTATGAGTTATGTCTTCTCTTTTCCTCTCTGATCTATGAGGACATAGCTCGAACTAAGTATAGGAGGGTCGTATATATTGTGTACATACTTTAGCCATAACTCATACTTTCATATTTTTAATAATAATTGTGGCTGAAATACTTTATAAAACACAACACATATCCCAGTAGATTCCTTAAAAACACATAATAAAGAAATGCATATTATTCCTTAAAATTGTTGAATATACTGATTAATAAATCAGGTAAAATGTTGTACAAAATGTTTGGAAAATAGTTTGGAAATCCTTTTGAAAAATCTTTTGAAAGTTGTTTGAAAAATATTTTATAAAATATTTTCAACCTTTGTAAAAATATTTTATTTATAAAATTCCTTTTCTTTGTGCGAAATTAAAATATTTGAAAAAAAATTATTTGCAAGTGGTTTTGAAAAATGGTTGTAAAAATATTTTGAAAAATCTATATATACTATTTGAAAAAACCTTTGTAAAATGATTTTCAAATATGTGTAAATGTTTGTAGAGATTCTTTCTAAAAATTATTTTGGGCTATAGTTTCAAAATCGTTTGTAAAATCATTTTCAAATAAGTTTGAGGAATATATATCGCATTAAAATTCTTTACTAACTATATATAATTATCTATAAAAATGATCACGTACCCTTGTAAATTCTTAAAAACCCAACTCTTGTAAATATAAGAGGCATCCCATTGTAAATATTTATACCCATTTTTAACCAAAATCTGTTGTTTTCAAAAAAACATTTGCAAAATCAAAAATGCCAAAATTATTTGCAAAATATTTTTAAAAAATAAAAAAATGCATTTGCACCATCTTTTTCAAAAATCCGTAAAAGTTCAAAACTTTGAAAAATTGCATCACAAAATATTTTCTGCATAGCATTTGCATAACATTCATATTTTTTGGATTGTGTTTGATAATTGAACAAGTCTAAGTAAAATCCGAAGATTGGAGCTTAGTTGGACCTTAAATTCACCTAATCACAGGAACCTCATAGGAGCTAGAATTAAGGTACTTCAGGTCTAGTTGACTTAATTCTTTGAGAATTATGAGACTTGGTTCAATGGATTCTTGACTGCCTAAATAGAGTATTTTGGAGCACACACACGACTCTTGTTGATAATGACCTAACTTGAACAACTGCACCTTTCACTTGGCTCAACTCAGTTGGAGTGGTGAGGGGATTGGATTTGCCGATATGAGATGCACACAAGTGGAAACATTTGTTCTCGCACAGGGAGGAAAGTGCACCCCAACCCGTCCAGTAGGAAAGCCGTCTAAAGACATGAGAGCATGGGTTGCAATAATGCTTCAAAATAGGGATAGACTACCGGTTCAAGGGAAAAAACTCCTTATGTAAATGATGATGTATATAGTATTTTATCAAAAAAATGCAAAAAGCAAAAACTCCAAAAAAGCGGACAGGCTTGATTGAAAATAAAATGCTTGTCGGAGTGTATATATTAGTATAATCAATAAGAAAGCTTGAGCTTCAAAGTCATGCCTTGTGAGCCTACAGTTGGATGACTTGACTACACTGGTCTTGCATCCTAGAATAGGTAGCTACACTGGCTACCGTCCATTCTTCTCTTCATCCCCTCCTCGAGCTAATTGTTACTTGTACTTAGAAGGGAATACCCTGCTCCTTAAGGAAGGAGTTGCTGGATTGGGGAATCATTGGGTTGTCATGCTGGAGAAGTCAGTCTCTTCATCATTTCAGTTGGGAAGAGCCACTATCACATACATTGTACAAGTCAGATTCATAGTCGTAAGAGTTCATGTATGAATTGAAGTATTCTGACCTAGCTATTGAGGAGACTTGAGCAGAGTTTTGGTATTCTCGAAGGTTGTTGGATTTCAAATCCAATTCCCAATAAGGTTCTGATCGCACTAAAATTTCAAAGGTCCAACTTAAGCACCAAACTTTGATTTTGAGAAGAAAAATTTGGAAATTAAACTTAATCCATCCTTCTTTCTTTTTCCTATCTTTATTTTTATTTTCTGCACTTATTGCATAAGTGTTTGCTAGGGACTAGCACAAGTATAGGGGGTGATGAATATCCATTTCATCACCTTTATTCTATCATTTTGACCTTAAAAACCCTAGTAAACACATGAAAATACCCTTAATTTACATAAATTAACATTCATCCCATGTTGTATAAATTGAATATAAAATACAGTTTTAATGCCAAAATTATAGAATAAAGAAAAGAAAAGAAAAAGAATAAATATCGAAGATATTTTTTGACCCTAAACCCCGAGACCTAGGCATCTTGATGAGTAGCTCGACAAGGAATAAAGTAGGGGGAGATAAGGGCCAATAATCCAATAAAAATCCCTTCTATTTATTCATTTTATTCATTTTTGGGATCTATTTTATTTTCTACTTTTTATATCTCAAGTAAAGAAATTTTGAACATGAAAGTTGTAGATAATAAAATATAGAAAAATACAAAATTGATTTCATACAAAAATAATACATATTGTAAAAGTTATACTCTGAATAAAATTCCTAAATTCCAACTTACCAGACCCATATATCTCAAATAAAAATTCCAAACATATCAAAATCACTTAATTGTATAACTTTTAATAACCTATTTAATGAAGATGGTTTCATATTTTTTGGAGTTAAGATGTGAAAGTTAGGTTTTGGACCCCTATTGTATAATACACCTAATTAAAATATTCTTTTTATTTATACTTTATTATTTTTTATAATTTTGTTTTTTTACAATTTTGTAAATATTATTTATACTATATGTACATATTAAAATTAAAATAAAAACACAAATAAAACATTAAATAAAATACTTATATGAAAATACATAGGTAAAATACCTGTACTTATACCTATAGATATCATACTCCAATTTATATGAGTGTATATATTACTTCAAAAAAATCATATATATATATATATATATGTATGAAAATAAGTTATAAATATAGAAAATAAGAGAATAAAATAATAAAATAAAATATATAAAAAAATGGTCAAAACATAGATGAATATACCTATAAATAAACCCCTAAAAATTAACTACTAATAAATAACCTCAAAAAAATAAATAAAAATCATCATAAAATACTACATAAAATAATAAACATTTTATATTTTATACTCAAAAATTAATAAAATCCTTTACTATTTTCTAATAATTATTTTTGAATAAAGATGTTTTGTCGTCTAACGGCTGGCGTGGACCAACGGGGGTGCAGCGTTCGTTGACCCCGGTCAACTCCCCATCTTTCATCTCTGACTTCTGTCAAAGCCTCGAGCCCCTCCTCTTCTTTGATTTTTCGATGTCGTCCAGTTGATCTTCCCACCTCGAGCACTTCACAAAAATTGTACACCTCACATCTGTATACCTCGTGGGATAATTAGATCATGCTGATCTACCTCGAGCGTGTCAATAATCACCTCCCAAGATCACCGAGCTCACTGTCTATAAATAATTCACCCGCTCCTCCTTCCCTCCTTGACCCCCCTTCGAGCTTCGCCAGGTGTCATCGTGAGAGTATTGAGGTCCAGGTGACAGCTGCGCATCTCCTCGAGCTTGGATACGGCGTGGCGAGGACAAGGCAGCGATCCACGATGATGTTCCAACCACCCTGCTCCATGAGCTCCCTCTCAGGTATAAGAGCTGACTTTTCTTGCATTTTAAGTAGTATTTAGCTGTAGTTTTCATTCACCATGTTTAGTTTAGGTTTTTTTAGTTAAATTAGCATAAAGATCCATCCGCATAGTTCGTCGGAGCTTACCCATCCATACGTCATATGTCACTATCAGCCGCTCCCACCACCTCCACACCTTCACCGTACGTTTCTTCACTCGCTCGCATACTTAAATCACCCAGATCCTACACGGATCTGGAGATCGAGGGCTCCCTCCGTTGCCTCGTCGGAGAACTCTCCGCCACACTCTATCGTCTGCTTATCTCCACCAATAAGCCCTCTAGACCCTTCGTTTTCTTACGCGTAATTTTTCTGCAGGTACTGGAGGACAAACGATCGTCTTGGGTCGATTTTGAACACAAAAGAGGTACCTGGAGCTCCTTCCCTCTCTCGAGCACTATTGACTTCGCTAGATATCCAGGTGCCCTTCTGAAGCCTTCATTAGATGCAAAGGAGCTGGGGCAACGATTTGAGCCCTCTGAGAGAAGCCCAGGTGGTCGGAGGAGCAGGAGCTGCCGAATTGATGCTCGAAGGAATGGGGGTTCTTCCTTGTTCCTCCAAACCACCTTAGAGCTTCCCGATTATTGAAGCCCTTCAGTTTAATTTAGAGCCGTTGGATCGTCGCACGACACAGCCGTCGATCTCCTGCTGGAGATCTAATCTAGACCGTCCAAGACTGAAGCATCATTAGTCACGGAGAGTACACTACGTGTATGAGTGAAGCACCATCTACCGTTGGATCTGTGCATTAATTTGGTAATTTGCTAATTCTAGCTGTGACTTTTTGGCATCTATTAATTAGTCCTGTAAATAGTATATTCAGTGTAAATAAATGAGGAAAATTGAAAGTAGGCCCCTGTTCTTTTGTCATATTACATATAGGTCCATGCCAGGTCACCTCACGTGTTGTCGCACGTGAGGTTGGCATTTTGCATGTACATCCCTATTCTTTTTGTATTTCATTTTAGTCCAATAAAATTTTCAGTACATTTTATTTTTTTTGTTAAATTGCATATAGGCCCCTGGAGTTTATTTTATTTACATATATGCCCCTGCTAGCAATTGTATTTTTGTATGTTTGATGGATTTATTTAATATGTCTATTTTGCTCCAAAAATCACGAAAAAATAGATGTAAGTTCATGTTTGCTTGTAGTTTCATGCCATGATTTTTATTTACAATTTTGGACCTTTTTAGTATTTATTAAAAATCATTAGAGCACAAAAATCACAATCACGTATAAAATACCAAACAATATAAAAACATTTCTGAAAAATCCCCAAAAAATATATTTTGCTTATTTAGGTAATTATAGCCTTTAGACAAAAACTCACTAAAAATAAAAAAGAAAATCTTAAAAATAAAAAAACTCCAAAATCCTTGATAAAAATATATAAAATTTCAAAAAAAATCAAAAATATATTTTCATGCTTGGTAATGTTCTCTATATTATTATCTAAATATTAAAATTTGTTTGGAAATTTTTGAATTCAGTTTTCTATTTTTAATTTCTATTTCAATCTCTACATATTGTTTTACCCCTATTTAAGCTATTTTTGACTTTAAAAATATATAAAAATATGCAAAATTCACTAAAAAATCACAAAAATAGTAAAAAAATTTTAGAACCCAAAAATAATATTTATGCAATTTTTGGATATTTTTAGTTATATTTATACATATATTATCCAATATCATATATATTTTATTATATTATATATTACTTATTATATAAAGAAATAAAAAATATAACGATCTAAATATATTTATATATAATATAAATATAAAATTAAAAATAAATCATAAAAATATAAAAAAATATTATTTTTTAAAAACCACAATATTTATACATGATAAATGACACGCGTGTACATAGTACTCATTAGTTGAAAATAACTATAGGATGCCCATGTTTGCTCTTTGTGGTTCGACCTCTACGTACTTCTTGCTATACATCTAACCGTAGAGAAAAATAAAATTTAACTTACTTTTTGCGCTATTCATTGCTTGCTTTATTTGTGGGTTGATTGTTGATTAATTAGGGTCTATTGAGAGGTCAACATATCGACTACAGTTTCGCCTTGTGAAGTTGTACGTCCCTCGAATTTCCCTAGTTATCAGTGACCTAGATATTGAAGTCAAGGTATATATACAAATACGTGCATTTATTTTAACAGAATTTCAAACTCCCAGCTCCTTGAGTGACACTCAACTTCTAATGTTTTAACTAGTATTGAATTATGATGTAAAGCAACCTAAGTAGACTTACATGCATACAAAATGATGCATCCTCGATACGTACACATTAGCGTCTAAATGATCTATCTATCTTTCTCCCTTGCAAGCATGCTTGATCCTTTTTTTCCAAAAGAAAACTCCCTTGCACAAAAACATTATCGCATCTACCATGCTTTACGACCTATGTCGCTCAAATCTGCATCACTGAATTGACTTATTTGATACAAAGAAAGGAATTCATAGTTTAATATGCATTGATTTTTCAAACGAGAGAAAAAATCGCCTGGTTTTTGATAAAATGTCTGTTGAGCCTATAAAACAAAAAAAGCCTAATCTTTTTATCGGTTCTTATAACTTAAAAATCCCAATAATAATTAATTTTAAGCCAACACATGTGATAATCCAATAAGTATGACTTGAATGTCTATGGGTTTCGTTACTATCAAGAGCAATTCGACTATATTAAGACGTAGCAATAGGAAGAAAGGTTTCCACTTCTCAGCATATATATTGGATAAGCTGTGGGAGTTCTCATTCCAACAAAAGGATATTGGTGGTCAAATATTCATATCCATAGGAGCAATAGTTTTTTTCCAGTTTGCCTAGCTAAGCCTCCTCCTCTCCCCCCTAATGTTCTCACCCTTTGCTCTTTTCACATCATCTAAACTACTAGAATTGCATGTATATCTAAGATGCATTTGTTATTAAGTTGTTGAGCGAGTCAATCAAACAAAAAATGGTTAGTTCCCTACTTGGAGGAATGGTGCCAATGCTATGAAAACCCCATTATCAAACTAATAGATAGTTTTAGAAGAGTACATATTACAAAGAAATTGTTGGGAGACAAGCAACAAGCTGCGCCGCCAATCCCTTTTGGATGGCAAATCCAATTCTTCGGAACACAACATCCATAGACCTGGGGACCATAACATTACTATGCATAATTTTCTGGACCCTCTTAAGGAGCTCTACAGCTTCAGATGCCAAGAACCCAAAGGTATCAAACCCGAAAGGGATGAAGACATGTTGATTGTCAGTACAAGCCTTCTCATGTTTAGCAACTTTGGCTAAGGCAGCTTTCTGTGTAGCGTATCCCGCAGTAAAATCACTTTTTATCAGACCAACAAATGGAGACACTCCAGTTAGATCAACAGATGCATGTTTTCCTCCAGCCCACCCAAAAATTAAAACATCCGCTGGTCTGAGTGTGGATCTCCCCTCATGTGGATCAGACAAAAAATTCACAGGTGCTTCTTTCCTTGACACAACCCCAGCCTTCTTGAGAACATCATAGAGGACATCTCTGACAAGATCATGTCTATATTTAAAACCTGGGAGTTCACGACAATGAACGGCATGCTCCCCAAAGGAGTCTAGGCAAGATTTGTGACATACTAGGCATGCCTCATCTGCTGGGAATAGAGGAATCATAAGGCGATATCTGAGAATAGTACGATACTCAATAGGTGACATATGCATTCCAAGACCATCAATAGGAATAGCTAGAAGAAAATCTTGAGCATGGTAAGATTGCAAACACCGAAAAATTGCCTTTTGTCTAGCCGTCATGTCAAATTCAACCTCAATTTCTTTGACAATTTTGCTAAAAAGGGAACTCGCCAAAGCATTCTGGGCTTTAGGGGGGACGGTATCCTTATTAGCAAAACATGTAAGATCTAAGGATGGGAGTTTGACACGTAGACTCTCCAATGCATCCAAAAAAATAGAATCAATATCACATACCCCACTGTTTCGTAAAATGTGATCTTGAAGCACCCAAGATTGAGCTCTAGAGGCCACAAAAGCATATGAAGAAGCCTCAATAGAGGAGTGCAGTCCTAAGCCACCGAGCTTGATTGGTAGGGATGCCACCCGCCATTGAAGATCGCCAAAGAAAGGACCTCCACAAACCACAATGTCCTCAATAACTTCACGTAGCCCTATGTCAAAAAAAGCAGCAGCTTGGTCCATGCAAGTGGGTTGACATGTCCTTAAGCCAAACATGAGCTTGGCTGAACCCATACAAGATCGTAGTAAAAGAAGTTCACTCTGTGGGTCATCCAACTGGGGGAGTAGTTTCATTAATTCAACATCTTTGGTGGCTCTCCTCATAGCCAAGTCTTCAACAAATCCTTTGTCCATGCTCACTGCACCTCCAAGAAGTTTCACTCCTACCATGGGCCTTCCAATATCAGTGGGAAATAGTCCTTTGCGGACCTTCTGTCCATCACATGAAGGCCAAAAAATCTCAGTTTTCTTGATATTCAGAATAAGTCCCAACTCAGGGCCTCTACGTTGTATAATGTCAAGCACCTTGGCGGCCTCTAATGTGTCCCCGATGATAGTCCCATCATCAAGATACCAAGCATGGAGAAGGAGTTTAGAATTGTCTCTGATCTCATGAATAAGTGGGTGCAATGCAAGAGGAAATAGAAGTGGACCGAGGGGATTGTCTTGCTGCACTCCAGTGGTCCACCAAATATGATTGTCTCCAATATATAGTCTGACAGCCTGAGCATACAGAAACTCCACCCATGAAGAAATAGATGGACATCGCCTTCTAACTTCACAGAGCATCGAAGATCTATCTATCATGTTGAAAGCATTGGAAAAATCCACAGTAAGCATAGAGATAGATACATCACCATGAAGCTTGCTCAAAAGTCGATTGGTGCTGTGCAAAATGGCTGCTGCTCCTCCAGATACACCAACTCCAAATTGAAAATCATTGAGATACTTTGACATCTCTTTGCCAACCCCTTTCATAGCAACCTTTGATACTATACGTCTCCAGATAGTGCCCACTGCAATAGGGCGTATGCCATTGTCAGGTTTGAGTAGTGGAGTAAGAGGTGCAGAGGCTACAAACTCAGCCAAACTCAAAGGGCATCTCCCGCATAGCCATAAGTTAACCACCATGGCAATCGCCCGTAAGAGATCAGTGGCAATGGCAGACCCCTCCCCACAAAGGGCGTATAAAAGGTGTTGAGCCCTCAAACCATCTCTACCACATAATGTCCCGTTAGGAAAGGTGATAGAATGTAAGATAACATCTGTATCAGCTGTAAGAGGAGTCTCTGAAACCAAGATACCTGGAAAGGAAGGAAGCGGCTTATAGGGATGTTTAGCCTCTAAATCTTTCATGGTATCTTCATTATAAGGAGCCACTCCTGAAGAGCATAAAACCCTTAAGGCTGCTGAAAAGTGTCCATCTGACACTTTACGGAGGCATTGCCTAATGTTGGAGTGTTGATTCTCTTCCAAGGAATTGTCTTGATTAAGGTCATATGTCCCTGGTGTGCCACCTTTCAAAATATCATCCACTAGTTTGGCGTAACCATCTGCACTGCCCCATGTAGTCAGTGACTTCAGAATAAGTCGTTGTTGCAAAGACCTTCTGTTGCTAGATCTTTTATCCCGCCTATTCATAGGCCTAAAAACCTGTAGTGTGCAACGAGGAAGAAGTAACAATCTCACCCAAGCAGATATGCATCCCGGCCCTGCGATAACTTGGTGTAAAGCTGTCTTCAGAGCTTGGGAGAAAGCAAGACGGCAACTGCGAGGGATACTCTTGACTGTGGTGATAGGAACTTTGAAAATACGATCAAGTAATAAACCATCGACAACTAACCCGTCAGTGACAGTACGTACAACAGGTATATGAGGTTTCAAGATGCCAATGATGTGTCTTTGAGTTTCTCTAGTGTCATCTATAACCCGAATAAGACCGTCATCATGGTGACAACCCCGAGTCACCGCTTGAATCTTCATGCACCTCCCGCACATCTACTGATCAAGGGTCCTCAAGGTCTCTTCTAAAGCAAGATATAGATCAAGATCATTCTTGATGGCATCTCGTAGAACAGAAGCACGCTCATCACTGGAAATGTGGTGACAGTGAAAATTCCAAAAGGGACACATCAAGCCATTGGTAGTCATCTCAAGAGGAGAAGGAGGCATCGTCAATGAGACACCGTTGTTCATCAGGTTCGTCAGGATATGTGGTGACAGTGAAAATGTTCGTGGAGGGAGGTCGGGGGCGGAGGTGGGGATGGGAGGGTTGTGGGATGGGGCATAAGGGCTCGGAGGGCTTTGGGATGGGGTGTAAGGGATCAGAGGGCTGTGAGAGGGCTGTGGGCTGTGGGGTGCAGGAGGGCTGTGGGATGAGACGATGTGGGATGGTGCAGGGGCACTGTGGGCTGTGGCAGGGGCAAGGGTCGAGAGCGCAAGGGGTCGGGGGCGCTGGGGGCTGCAGGTGGTCGGGGCGGAGGTGATTCAGGCCCTCAGGGGCGTAGGGCGCAAGGGGTCGGGGCGAAGGGCGCCGAGGGGCGAGGGGTTCCGGCCGTAGGGGGGCGGAGCGGAAGGGGGTCGAGGCGGAGGGGGCATGATGAATACTCATTCATCACTCTTTATTCTTATATTTTAGCTACAAAAATCTTTGCAAATGCATGTATATATTTGTAAATATAAATAATTACCAAAAGCATGCATGGTGTAAAAAGTAATAATTAGCATGTTTTTGTGCAAAAATAAAAGAATAAAGATTAAAAAGAAAAAGAGGAAATATTTAGAATAAATATTGAGCAACCTAACCCAAGGGAGGGCTCGGCATGGGCATGACCGCATAAAAGCCAAAGTAGAGGGAGATAGGGGCTCATGTGTGTAAATATACCTGTAAATAAAGTAAAAATATTTTCCTCTAAAAAATAGAATTAAATGACTTGTTTATATTGTATATATATTTATTACAAAAATCAAAACAAAAATAAAAAAATCAAAAAGAAAATAAAAATAGAACACTTGTACATAGTCACCATGTATATAGTCCACTCATCTATATTTATTTAGCCTTGTAAATAAATAAAATTAATCTCCAAAAATTTTGTAAATATTCTATCTTTTATTGTGTAAATAAATAAAATCAAAACAACTAAAACAAAAACAAAATAAAAAGAACAAAATTAAAAATCAAAAATAATATTGTAATTATACCATGTACATAGATGTATATACCTATTTATTTCACTATTGTATATATATAATAAAAATAAAATAAAAATACCCTTTTTTCCTAATTTTATACTATAAATAAATAAAATATAAAATGGGAATAAAAATGTACAAAAATAACAAATTAAAAATCAAAAATTAAAAAGACATATTGTATATATACCTATATATAGTTATATAGTGTAAATACCTTAGTTTATTTTGAAAAATAAAAATCACCAAAAAATAGAAAAAATTAAAACAAAAATATTTCATGTTTTAAGTTTTTAATAATTCGACCATTTGCTATTTTTAATTCAATTTCTAAATATTTTCCACGTGGCCTGTTCTCATTGGTCCACGGGGGTTGTTGACCGCCCGGTCAACTCCCCCCTGTGGACCACCTCCCACGGGTTTTGGATGCCCGACCCGATTTCTCCCTATTTTCGCATCCAAACCCGATCCTATCACCCTTAAACCCCGAGTCCGTTTCATTCACGTCACATCCGACACCCTCGCTGGCACGCCCGCCTCGGGGTCCGCGCTCCACACTGCCCTACCCGATCGAATCTTGCCAGACCCCTGGCGGTATAAAGGCTGAGCTCCGCCACTCATTTGATCATCTTTGGCTCGTCATTTCTCCACCCAGTGACCTCCATCATCCTCGCGAGAGTGACAGCTCGCCCCAGTGGTGTAGCAGCGAGACAGAGGGTGCTCGAACCACTGATCCGGCGAGCTAGCGCCGCCGTGCTCCGCCCAGAGCAGGAGCTTGAGCCTCGGGCCACGACATCCCGCGAGGCAAGGACCCAGAGCACCGACAGCTCATCCCCAGTCGACTCCTCCACCCAGGTATTCTAGTTTCCCTTCCTTAGCGTTAATTTCTAGTTTCCCCCTATTTTCGTCGTCGCCGTCCACCTCCGATTCCGGCCACATCCATCGTCGTATCGATCATCAGACCTTGCCATCGCGTTCGCCTTCCTCCCGCGCACCTTCTCCGCCCCTCCGTTCAACCCAGCTCGCACAGGAGCTGGGGTTCGAACCCCTTCGCCGTCGCATCGCCGGGGTTCGCCCGCACCACCGCACCGTCCACTTGCACCACCGCTAACGGGGTCGAGGCAGTTTGCCCTCGACCTAGGAGCTCTTTGGTTGCGTTTTGCAGGTCAAGCGAGGGTTGTCTGAGGCCCTCCTACTTGAGAACCGGAGCTTCCCCTCCGCTGGAGTCGACAGAGCTCTCCGGAGCTCTGTTGATTCATCGGAGACATCCCACAGACGCGGGAGGCTAAGGCGAAGCTTCCTCGATCATCAGAAGCCCCTGCGAAGGCTCGGAGCGTGCGTACTAGGCCGGTGAAGTTCGCCGGCCACCTGTTCCTCCAGGACCTTCAGGTACCGTTAGATCAGCCTCCAGCTCTAGTTTCAATCTCCACCGTCCATTCGAGGAGCAGCCATCACCGTCGATCCTTGGAGGGTTGATCCGCACCGTCCGATCAGAGAGGTTTTCCCATGTTGCACCAGAGCCATCCGATTTCACACGTGGCGAGACCACCACCGCTCGATCAGGACGAAGGCTTCCTTTATTGGGCGCCACCCCTTCCCAGCCGTCCATCAGTACACGTGGCGTCCATCCGACGGCCTACTTAATAAAGGGTAATTTATCCCTTAGGCCCTTATCTTTAGTGTAGTTTCATTTCAGTCCTGTAAATATTTGTTGCATTTTATTTACGTTGGTACTTTTGCACTTTGGACCCTATCTTGTCTGCTTATTGCATGTATGCCCCTGTGTGTAGTATGTCACATGCATCGACACGTGTTTAGTTGGGCTATTTGCATGATTCGCCTTGTAGTTCTGGGGTGTTACTTAATGAATGAATCTTTTTAGATAATTGCAATTATACCCCTGTGCGTGAGTTATTTGTGCATGTGCGTTTATTTGTGGGTAATTTACAGTAAGGCCCTCGGACTGGTACATGTTACCAATTAGTCCCAGAACCTTATTTTGTTTGCAAATAGGTCCCTATGTGCCTCAGATACGCGCCGCGCGCTTGACTTCTTGGGAATTTTGCACCGGACCCCCTGGAACTTTGGATAATTACGTGCAGGTCCCTGTGCACTATACCTAGGTTTTAATTTTGAATAAAATAACAAACTTACTCCGAATTCAATGAAAATTGGACATATGGCTTCTGCCATGTTGTAAAATTTTCTAGAATTTTTGGGGATATTTTTGCTTTTATTTGATATTTTTAAAAAATCAAAAACAACCTTATTCGTTACTGTCTGAATTAAAAAATCACAAACAAATATTAAAACTCACCTAAAAATTATAAAAAAATTAGCTATTGTTTAGTTTGTCTTGCTTGATTGTCTGACTATATTTGGTAATTTTTCATTGCATAAAACTCATAAAAATTACAAAACACTAAAAATCTTATAAAAATTATAATAATTAATCTTAAAATCCAAAAACCATAATTTCTATGCCTAAATTTTCCTTGTTTCTTTCTCTATACAGGAAAATTACCTCCAAGCTTTTTAGGGGCTTTTAGATATTTTATCTAAGTCCCTCAAGCTCGGTTGGACAATACCTTCATTTTCTTGCATTGTTTTATTTTTAGAAAATTAAATAAAAATCAGAAAAATATCAAAAATTCACTAAAAACAGTAAAAACCATAAAAAGCATAAAAACATTTTTATTTGAATTTTTGGTTTATATTTGTAATAATTGTTTGAATTTGACTTATTCACTTGTTTTCTTGATTTCTTAATTATTTAAAAATCCAAAAAAATATAAAAAGACTAAAAATCCACCAAAAATACCTTTTATTTTATTTTATTTTATTTTTGAGACTACTTCGTAGGCCGCAAGGCCATCACGTGCTCCTTGTGTTCGACCCTGGTCGCTATACCAGGTTAAAATAATAGCAGGACCGCTACTTGATTTTGATTGATTTTATTCGCTTTTGGTGGTCTCTTTTTCTCGATCGACCATGCTTGATTACTTAGGGTCGCAACGACCATTGATTACCATTTACCCGAGTGATCAGGCGTGTCATCAAAATGGCGCCGTTGCCGGGGAGCACGGCTTAGTAGTTTTTCTTTATTTTTGATTTTCTGAGTCCGCAGCTTTTCACGGCTTTTTATTTTTCTTTTATTTTTGCTTTATTTTGTTTTATTTTCTTTTCTTTTCTTTTATTTTTGTCTTTTTTTTACTTTTGTTTGATTGATTTTATTTGCCATTTTGCACATATACCCTTGTTTTTATTTCTTGTTTATATTTGACTATTTTATCGGTTTGACACTTTGTCTCTTTCTTGCGAGGGCCCGAGGATCGAGGCGACAGTTTTCGAGAAGCCGACGCAACCGCGGGACTTGGAGGCGGCTCCTTTCTGCACAGAGCCGCAGGAGAGCGTGAGAGAGAGGCTGAGTGGGAGAGGCTTAGAGTAGATTTTATTTTTGATTATTTGAACTGTTGTAATAATACAGGGACGGACACTTGCTGGACTTGGATTTTGTAGCGGGTCTGTTTCGCTGAGCACCGGTGTGCTCGGGGGACCCTTAGGATTTTTCGCGGCTTTTTCGCGGTTTTGTTTTTCTTTGCTGCCTTTTACGGTTTTACGCGGTTTTTCTCGAGCCCCTAGATTTAAGATTTTCTGCTTGACTGTACCGTAATTAGTAGGATCCACACAACTAATCGATTACCTTTTACCCGAGTGATCAGGCGTGTCATCAGGGCACAGGGGGTCGGGGCGGGGGTCGGAGGTCGGGGCGGAGGGGGCACAGGGGGTCGACCGCAGGCGGGCGGGGCGGAAGGAGGTCGGGGGTCGGGTGGGGTTGGGGCGGGGTGGAAGGGGGTCGGTTCCGGCCGCAGTGGGGTGGGTCGGAGGGGGCACAGGGGGTCGGGGGTCGGGTGGGGTCGGAGGGGGCACCAAACTGGGGTTTTATCTAGGGGATCCCAGATTGGGTGCATCCTTCCTTTGGATTAGAAGAGGTCTCACGAAGGAATGAGGGGATACATGAGTGAGGGCAAAAGTGACATCCGATACTAAAACTAGCCTTAGACATAGATTTAGTCCAGTTGAAGTGAGAGAAAGGATAGGTATGCGTTAAGTTGCAGTAGTTAAAAGTAGTTAATGATTGGATAACAAACTAGGGACATGATTTCCCTAAGGTATGGGGTATTCTCTACCCATAAATGGGGGTGAGGAAGGGCATGAATGGAAGAGGAATCATAGGGCCGCTAACCACTAGCTTATCAACCGCTCGGGTTACGCATTTCAAGTTCATTATGCCAACGGTCTCCTCCTGCTCTAATCAGAATTTTCTATCCCTTTCATGAACCTTATATTATAATATTTTATTTAATATATTTCTTTCATCATAGTAAGAAGGTATAGTTAGATTGCAAAAGACATTCAGTATCCTTAAATATTAAGTAATTTTTAACAATATATATATATATTTATATTACATTATGGATATCTTCCTTGATTATATAAATTTTTTAACTTAACCTAGTAATCTGCATTAAAAAATAGAATATAAAATAAAATCTTTAAAATTGCAACATTATTTATCTAAATAATAAGCTTTAGAACACCAGTTAACATTTCAAATTAAAATAAAATTAATCGAATTAGAATATCTAAAACACAAAATGAATCAAACATGAAGTCAAGTTTGTAAATTCGTTTAAATTTTGGTTCGAGTTCTGATTCAATGATTTTAAAATGAATCGAATCTAAATCATGGTGGACTTATTCCATCAGAATAACACCCCTATCTACGTATGTATTTATATGACCTAGATATTGAAGTTAAGGTGTATATATAGAGGGTTGATCCTATGAGAACCAAAATCTGTGAGAGCATGAGAGAAGTGATTCTGGACCACTAAATTATGTCATCTCTCTCCTCATTAATAGCAAAATCTAGTGGTCTAGAGTACTGCTCTCATGCCCTCATAGATTTTGACTCTCACAGAATCAACCCCCCCTCTCTATATATATACACACACACACAGACACACACACATACACACACATGTGCATTTATTTTAACAAAATTTTATACTCTTAGCTCCTTGCGTGACACTCAACTTCCAATGCTTTAACTAATATTTAGAAGAGCCTAAGTAGACTTACCTGCATACAAAATGATGCATCCTCGATGCGTACACATTAGCATCTAAATGATCTATCTATCTCCCTTGCATGCATGATCTTCTTTTTTCAATAAAAAACTCCCTTGCACAACAACATTATCGCATCTACCACGCTTTACGACCTATGTCGCTCAAAACTGCATCATCGAATTGACTTATTTGATACAAACGAAGGAATTCATAGTTTAATACGCATTGATTTTTCAAACAAGAGAAAAAAAGTCTCCTCGCTTTTGACAAAATGTCGGTTGAGCCTATAAAACAAAAAAAAAGCCTAATCTTTTTACCGGTTCTTATGACTTAAAAATACCAATAATAATTGATTTTAATCCAACACATGTGATAATCCAATACGTATGACTTGAATGTATATGGGTTTCGTTACTATCAAGAGCAATTCGACTATATTAAGACGTAGCAATAGGAAGAAAGGATTCCACTTCTCAGCATATATATTGGATAAACTGTGGGAGTTCTCATTCCAACAAAAGGATATTTGTGGCAAATATTCATATCCATTCGCCGCATAAATATCCAGAGAAAGAGGACAATATAAAAAGCATCAGGTGCACATTACGAATCCGGAGGACAGTAAAATGCACATCATATTTAATATTAAATAATTAATTAATTATTCTAGAGAAGGTCCATTCCTTTTTATTCTCTACACAGACATAAAAATACACGAGCGCGACAATAACAGCACGAAAATAAAAAGCCAAAAGCAGGCAGAGGTTTTGAAATAGCAAACAGATGGATGAAAATTCTAGTTGTCGTATATGTGTTTTTCTGGTGTCCCTATCGATGTTGAAGGGAATAAAAGTTTGGGTGTAGGCTTCTGCTTGGCATAATCTGCTCAATTATTGCACGAGGGAATAATATGATATGCCGGGACTCGAAGCTCTCCGATGGAATTAGATTAATGGTTCGAAGAAAATGGCGATGGTGGGTGAGGAAAGGGACCAGTTCCGGAATATATACATGTCAAAAAAGATGTTTGAATTATTTGGACTTTGGGTAGAATGGGATGGGGAGTGTTCGAGTGCAACCTCCGGGAACGAACATGTATATATACATGGAACAAATCTTGCCAAAGGCTTTAACTCCTTTCACATTTGGTTTCCAAAAATAAAGCGACTGAAATTAGAAATGATCGACTTGCAAAAAAAATCAAGCCTTAGCTCCTTCCACAGCTTAAAAGGAAATCTAACACAGTATATTAATGCATTAGAACTATCCTTAACCCTACCAAATCCTGACCCAAGTATACCAGAACGACTAACACTCCTCCATAAATCCCTACAAACCCTTCTCGAAGATGAATACATGAGACTAAACTAGCGAGCAAAGATTCGCTAGCTTAGAGAAGGAGACCGCAACACCAAGCTCCTACAATCCGTCGCTTCAAGAAGAAGAAGAAGAAACTCTATCTTCACTTTAAAAGACAACCATGGCATGATCTGGACATCACCAGCTGCTATCTCTAAGCTCATCATATCATATTACCAAAAACTTTACTCGAGTGAAGGACCCACGCAATTGCTCCCCTCCGGTCTAGAAAGCCTCCTCCCTGGTAACCTTGAGGACCCGAACCTTTTGGTAGAACCTATCTCTGAGTCTGAAACTTTCGCGGTGATACAAAATATAAAAGCTCTTAAAGCTTCTAATAAGGATGGAACAATCCCCGAGTTTTTCAAGACCATTACATGACTTCATGAACTTAATAAATCATCTTTTCTCCCCACCATTCAAACCTCAAGACCTGAAATTTATCAACAACTTAGTAATAATCTTAATTTACAAAAAAAGGATATCCCCAAAACATAGCGAACTACCAACCCATCAACCTTATAAACTTCCCCCCCCCTAAGATTTATCTCAAAAATCATGACCAACATGTGGGCCCCCAAACTAAACAACCTTCTCCCACCCTCTCAATGCGCCTTCCATCAAGGCAGAGGCGCATCTGATATCTTTGCTATCATCTCAGAAATCCTCATCCATTGGCACTAGACAAAAATCAAATCACTCATCCGCAAGATCAACCTCAGTAAAGTCTCCAATTCCTAAACTAAGACACCATACTCTCAGCACTCAAACACACTAACTGCCTGAAAAACCTTCATCAGTTGGATCAAAGGCTTCCTTCAAAGAACGATTATTTCATTGAAAATAAACAACACCATCTCATGTTTCTTAAAAACTTTGAGGGGGTGCGACAGGATGACCCCCTCTCCCGCTACTCTTTATAAACACTATGAACATCATCTAGGAATGCTCCAAAACTTGACAAAATTGAAATTGATCGAAGTTTTTCAAATCAACGGGGAGGACATGTCCATCACAAACATGCTCTTTACAGATGATATCCTCATATTCCTAAAATTGGACCCTCAAACCCTAAAATGCTTGAAATTCACCCTTAATATATTCTCCGAGATCACGAGTATGTCTATAAAGATGGCAAAACCAACATCCATATCCTTAACCTCAAGGCCCATGAAACCCAGTTAGCAATTAACGTCTTTAATTGGTCACCCCATCCTTTCCAATAAACTACATAGAAATCGTGTTATTTCCAAGCCCCCTTACTAGATCAGAGTGGCTCCCAATCATTTGAAAATTTGAACAAAAACTCTTGATATGTAAATCTCATATGCTATCCATTCCATCCAGAATCATCCTTTTGAACTCATCTCTCACCCCCGAGACCCACAGTATGATAGTCTCACTCAAAGTACTCAAATATATCCTATCGAAAATACACAAAATAGGAAAAAAAATCCTTTGATCAGTGTCCACAAACACCAATCACAGACATCGGGTGAGATGGGAAGTTATATACCATTTTAAAGCAAATAAAGGGAGGGGAATTCTGAACCTTGACTCTTTCAATTGTGCTCCTCTAGCTAAATATTTGCTCCATACAATGGAGAAAACCCGCTACGTTTTCTCCAGGATCATCAAGGGCCACATTCACCACCAAAAATCCATACCAATCCTTCAACCCAACCTCAAGAGAGACTCTCCCTGCTGGCGATCGATAAAATTCGGGGCTCAAGGGATACGAAATCTCGCATCGAGAACACTGGACGATGGGGAAAATTCTCTCCTTTGGATAGACAAACTCAACGACAACCCCTCGCTAGCATCCCAATACCCAAACATATGGTTTATTGTTAGAAATAAAAATAGCACAATCAATAATGTCCTATCTACCATCAATGCTAAACCAAACGGGCTAAAAGTGCTTGTTAGCATAGCTATAGGCTCTGACACACAAAATTTTATAGCCTCTATCCTTTCATTGAGTTTGACTCAAAACACTACTGATACTACCACTATATCACAAAATACACCAAAGCTGAGACTAATCAACCACATATACAATATATTATCATATGATGGACTTGACTCGAAATTGCCCCAAACTTCTAGAAAAGTTCATTTCAACCTCAAGTATCCATCTTCCTTTGGATGCTTAGCCATAATAACTTGAGAACCCATGAACATCTCCTTATACAAATATCTCATTGGTGTTTGCTTGTCCTTTATGTCTTGCGGTGGAAGAGATCATAAAGCACCTTCTCCTCGACTACAGATTCTCACATTTCCTATTCAACATTTTAAAATCTTGCTAACTTCAATGATAATTTTGAAAATTATTTCAACCATCACTTACAAATGCCACCATCCTCCACCCTATGGCAGATCTCTGCAGCCTAGGCATCAGCTCGGTGGTTGATCTGGAAGGAGAAATGTACGAGACTCTTACAGGTACCTCCTTCCCGCCCACAACTTTGGCCAAAGAGGCCTCACTTATCATGACCACCTTAACATTTGTCATCTCATAAATGAAGGTTATTATTTCACTTTTCTTTCTAACCCATTAAAATCTTCCCATACTGTGATGCAAGCAATAAAGTGTAAGCACGTGAACCCAAAGCCCCGTACTCAAAAGCAACGAGCGACCAGATCGCTTCACTACTAATCCTGCAAGCTCGACGTACCAGTCTCAGCAACCCATCTTAGCAAGAAGTCCTCCTTTCTTTCTTAAAAACTCTTCGATCTTTTTCTGGGCCCTTTGGTAACTCCCTGATTGTAATAAATATCTGATCAAAGTGTTTTTTGTTTATGTTGGCCTACTCGTCTTTTGCATTTTGTGTTGTTTTTTTGCTCTCACGAACTTTCTGTTTCTGTACCCCTTCTCAGGCTTATTTGGATGAATGAATCATTGATCATTTATCTTTTATATATATGTGTGTGTGAATTCCTTAGGGATATGGAAACCCATCTTCTTTACTTTTATATGTACGAATGTTTTCCCTTTACTTTTCAACCGAGGTGGAGAAGTAGATATCTCCTCGTTTTTTTTAAAACTTTTGTTACCCAATGAAGTGAAATAACGAAAGACTCAAATTTGTATCCATAGTTGCATCTAAATTCAACGAGTATGGTTGTAAGTAAGGACTGTAAAAATGGTTACCTCTTTCTTGAGAAAGGTACATGATGTGGTTGTTGGAATTTGAAAATCTCATTGATTTGAATATTAAGAATTACAATTAGTGCATCCATTATTGCCATCAACTAGAGAATAAAATCTCTTAATGATGGACAAAAGAGGAAGGTGATTGTCCAATCGTTTTTGATTGCCTAGTCAAATAAAATAAACCCAATGGTCAGCAAACGAGGTACGTTCTTTTCTATATTGTTATGCATCGATAAGAGAGAGTGAGAGAGATATACATTTGTGAAGAAGATCGAAGGCTCCTTTGATGGGTTGGTCTAGGCCAATAACAAAGGTCAAAGCAATGACATCAAGTATTCCGATATCCTTCAATTCGGATATATTATTTTTTTATCAAGTGGTATCAGAGACATCTCGATTCCGATTTTAGAGTTTTACGTTTATGTCTTATTGCACATGTTGGTATTTTTTCCCCAAAATCATTCTATGTGTTGCAATGAAAGTGATTGTGGTCGGAATCTAATGTTTTAAGAAAGCTTTTTCCATTTCAACGATAATGCGATATGTAAGAATATTGATTTTTTTCAACCTTCATTCAAGTAAATCTAAAACCTTCATTAAAGTAAATCTAAAACACGAATTCTGTTATTATTATATCTCAACTATTGACATTCTGAAACCCCCAACATTGGTTCCGTTTTTTTGGAAATTATTATTTTGGTTACTCCTACGAGATTGAAGTATTATTGTGCAATTGGGAATCTTATGTATGCATTACTTCATTACTTCTGATTAAATTCACATGTATGCTTTGATTAAAAGGAAAACTATATACGGCTATTCGTAATAAGTTTCAAAACCTCTTTTGACTTTTCTAATGAGGTAATTATTAAGAAAAGCTTATATGCCTCAAGTTATTTTTATAAGTTGTTTTCTTAAAAGGAGGATCAAGTCCGACAATTTTTCATGTTTACGTTTTTTTTGGGAAATGACATATACATGTTGTTTTTTATATAATAGAAAGATACATTCTAGCTTTTTGTTTACATGATTTCTGTTTACGGGGTTACAGTCCCAATAAATTTCTATTTACAGTAATAGCAAATTTGAAACCATCCATTCCTATTGGTTTTGATTTTTTTGGATGGTTATTTGAGTGCAAATTAACTTAAGTCGTGGATTTGACATTTGGAATTACACTAATAAAAACTGGGGGATTTCATTTGAGTTTATTGTTGAAGTTCAAATAAGGTACCGTTATCTTAGTATGTAGCAATGTCGTTAATCTCTTTTTATATATACATATACAATATTGTGGATAAATATTGTAGATATCCATATAATTGTAATGGATAAATAATAATTAAATATTGTGGATAACTGTATTTTATAAACATAATAATTATACAATATTTAAATATTGTATAATAAGTAGAAGAAATGTAAATTATATGTAACAATTCGTATTTAAAATTATAAGACGTAAAATGGTATCAATATTTTTTTAGGTATATTTAGATAGACCAATACCTGGAGTAGATTGATAGGAAGCAGTATGTATTACTTGTAAAGGATGATGATTGCTCTCCAGTGAATAGAAAATAGATAAAAGAGAGGGATATTAAATATGCACATATACAAGAGAAATTTTTGAAAATATGAACATGTTCTTGAAAATTTTAATATACACCAGAGGACGAATCATTGGAAGCAAAAATGCAGAAAGGATCTTCATCATCAGAAGACGGGGATGAAGGATCCGATTCTTCATGAACCAGAGAATTCATATTGGCTTAAAGAAAAATAATAATGGATATTACATTAGAAAAATAAGACACGAATATAAAAAAGTGTCATATATAATCGATAAATGAAAGAAGATACATGGATCGAAATGTGCATTTCCGATTGCAATTCTAAGATCGCTTTAGATTTGATCCACTGATGTCTTGAAACAGAGGTGATGTGAATAAAATAAAATATAGTAAATATCAGCCAACTAATGCTCCCTTTAAAACATGATCACAATTAAATAAACATGACAAAAAAGGAAATCAATTGAGTGGTTTTGCAGCGAGCGGGTGGTTTTAATATTGACCATAGATCAAGATCATACGACATGGATTGCAGGCTTTCCAGATACAGAAGAAAGGCATGCCTTATCTGAAGTTTTCCCTATATATGTTAGAAAATAGGAAGCGTAAGCAGAATCAGAAATAACGATAAAGAAATTAGAACACGGAGATTTTTTACGTGGAACCCTACTCCCTAAGGAACGGGATGAAACCACGGGAGAAACCCTCAAATGAGCATATGCTTCATTAATCTTTTTTTCATCTGATACAGGAGGTCTGGGACTACTTATATAGCCTCCACAGATCCTCCAAGTCCTACCACTAGTAGATGTGGGACTAAACTCTTGGATGGGGTAAATGGATCCTGGAGAGATCCATTTATCCATCTCCCATACATATGGCGCACAACCAGATACTCCAACACCCCCCTCAAGCTGGATCATGCAATGCTCAGCTTGGACAAACAAAAAGAAACTCAACTCACGCTACAGGACACTACGGACAATATCAACTCAACGCGCATAACTGTCAGCTGATGTCGAGGACGTTGCTTCTCATGCCGTGCAGGTGAGGAGGACGAACGAGTTGGAGTGTGAGTCTGCTGAATCTCCTCCTCGAAGGACATGTGCTCTGAACTGCGCCTGTCAGAGCCACTGAAACTGTAAAATAAGTCTCCTTGTCGGATTACTTTGGCCCGCCACAATAATGTGGACAACTGCTCCATCTATGAAAAAAGACCGAACTGAAAAGGCCATGGAAGTGCAATCCTCATTGGAGTCTACGGTCGTTGGAGAATGGAGTCTGAAAGAAGTCTCCTCCTCGGAGAACTGGGTCTCTCCCATATGGCACAAAGAATGGTACTCTACTATGGAGTACCTATGATACCACATGAAAACCCTTGCCAACATGGCATAGGGAATGGTCCTCTACTCTGGAGTCCCTATGACTTACATGAAAACTCTGGCCGACAAAACAAGAAGAATGATGGGGACCACTATAAAAGATGGCAAACATGTGCTCATCTGAAAGAAGACCGCATACTCGTATGTGTCTGAAACTGAGGACTCGGAAACATCTGACGTCGAGTCTGAAACCACACATCAAACTGGAACTCGGAATCTGAACGTCGAGTCTGGAATTGTGTATTCTTCATCTGAAAAATTATAGAGTCTGAACAACTGGCTAGTCTGACGAATCTTACATCTGAAAAATACCCGTGACTCTACATAATACTCCCCCCTTTCTCTCGTACTTATCGGAATCAATGACATCGACAATGTAGGGAGAAGACAAGATATTGGGGAAAAACATGAGCATCTTCAAAAAACTTCTTGCGGCTTTTCTTTAATTTTTTTTAAGCCGTCACTCTTTTTTTTTGCGTATGGCTCTTTCTTGTACGCGCCTCTTTTCTTTCTTCTCCTTTATTTTTGTTCACTAGGCTATTCATCCATTATTTTTTCGGCCTTTTTCTGAAAAAAAGGTCTTCCTTTTTTTGAAAATACGTACGACTTTTGTTCTTCTTTTTTTTCATACGCGCCTTTTTTTAAAAAAACTCAAGAACTAATTTGGCACATACTACAACTATATAGACATATATATATATATATTAAATGAACTGGACAACCTCCCCCCCCTTTTTTTAAACAAACTGGTTTCTATATAACTCAGCAGGTGCCCCAATTTTTTTTAAAAAAAGAGACTTCTTTTTTTTATATAGAAGGGCTCCCTCTTAGGGTTCCCATGATGGGAACCCATCTTTGAACGAAACCGCCAACCCCATGTTGGGGTCTCGCCTCACGCCGCCAGCGTAGGGTCGACCTAGAGGTGCAGCGGAGGTGCCATTGTGCGATGCGAGGAGGAGGGATGACGCACCTGTGCATCGAGAGGAGGAGGCCACTGATGGGAGGGGTCGCCTGCAATGGAGTTTGGCGTGAAGGCTCAAGGGCATCGTCGTGGAGGATCATTGGTTGCGCAATGCAGGGGGGGTGCTCCGCCGCCTTGGATGAAGTCGCGCGGCTAGGGTTAGGGCTGGCTGGGCTCCGCCTTTGGATGGGAACCTCCTCCATCAACAGGAGGGACTGCTTGGGTTACCGAGATGGGTGCAGGAGGCACCGCTTGGAGCATATGGAGAGGGCGGTGTCGCCGCTAAGAGCTTCTGGATGGTGCGCGGCGAGTCTGGAGGCACGAAGACGAGGCTAGTGAGGGCTATTGCACGTGGCAAGGGTATGGTAACAGGGGTTCGCATGCGGTCGACAGCATATAGATGGAGCAGGAGTTGGTGCCTAGCGCGTAGGATTGCTGCAGCTAGGGGTTTTATCCCTCGAAGATACCATGTTAGAGCTCGAGGCTGCCAGGAGATCGAACGAAGTGCTAGGCACCTGGATGTTGCGCGATGGATTGGGGTTCATAGAACCCTATAATTTTGTGTGACGAGATCTCCATGAAAAAAAAATGATTTGAGAAAAAATTACACTTGATTAGGGTTTCATAGAACCCTAGAACTCTTGAACAAATTCTAAACAAATTATAGAAACTCGAATCTCGAACCAAAATAAATAAAATAATGAAAGACCTCGAGAATCGAACCCGCATTGATACCATGTTAGGAAATAAGAAGCGGAAGCAGAATCAGTAAAGAAATTAGAACACATAGTTTTTTTATGTGGAACCCTACTCCCTAAGGAACGGGATGAAACCACAGGAGAATCCCTCAAAGGGGCGTATGCTTCATTGCTCTTTTTCTCATCTAATACAGGAGGTCTGGGGTTACTTATATAGCCTCCACAGATCCTAAGTCCCACCACTAGTAGATCTGGGACTAAACTCTTGGATGGGGTAAATGAACCATGGACAGATCTATTTACCCATCTCCCATATATATGGCGCACAACCAAATACTCCAACAATATATATATATATATTACCGTTGAAATCAAAATTGATTTACTGAATTTGTAATCTCCTTGTTGGTTGTTAAATCTCTTACCAATAGACATTACACTACTATTTAATATGTTTTTAATTTAAAAATAAGATTTAAATAAATATTCCTTTTTTGGCAACTTAAATTCATATCAGATAGAATTACAATATCTCTAATAATATTGTTAGAACAATTCTTACGAAATGACCGAGTGGTTAAAACCACCACCGACGGTTGCGCGAGGGTCAGATCTTCCAGAGACCCTAACTGGCAAGAGCGTGGGAAGGGCGGTGGACGTGGCGAGGGCATACGCCCTGTATAAACCTCCCCATATGAAGGGGAAACACATCGATCGGAATCTCAACTACAGGAGCCCCCTTCTGATTCCATCCTCCATCCCTCTCTATCTCGTTCTCTCTCTCGAAGCCAAGAGGAAAGGAATACCGTGGTGATCCCCTTCACATAAATTTAGTATTTAAATCACAAACTTATAACAATATTATTGTTGATACTTGTTATTATCCTCATTTTTTCATTTGGTAACTTTGTTAATAAAAATTTAGGTTGTTGCTGTCTTTTTAGCATATAGTATTTTTTAATTTAGGGTGTATTAAATTAAAAAGGTAAGTTTCACTCATATGTTTGTACTGATTGAATCTTATCAATTTTTTTAGAACCTGTTATCGACTACCATAATTATATATTATTATTAAGTTCTCTCTTTTTTAATGGCTTTGACCTAGTTTCTTTAAAGTTCTTTGATCCGAAGTTTTTTAAAAAAATTAAATATTGAAGGTTTTTTCAAATTACTTTATTCATTTTTCAAAAAAAGGTTTGTGGATTAAAAAGATTGTGTTACTCTTCTTTATAATTGTATAACTAAAAATCGTATAATGCAAAATTAAGATATTATCACATTGCATTTGTTTTATTTCTTAGTTCCATTGATCCTTTTTTTGGGTGCTTAGGGTTTATAAAAAACTTGCTAACTCATAGTTTCTATACTCTTTAAAGGCGTCCTTGTTGGGATTCTCATTTTTTTATTATTCTAATCTTAATTGATTACACAATCTCATACAATTTTTATATTTATTTCATTAGATCCCAAATTAAAATGACAAGCAAAACTATTGCCACTAAGGTGGGGAAATTTGAGTACCTTAACGGTACTAATTATCAGTTGTGGAGTAGAAAGATCTACTATGGCATGTTGCACGATAGTATATATACCATCATAGATAAATCCGACCTAACCTTATCTGAAAATCCAACTATGGAGGAAATTAGGTCTCGCGAACGGTGGGAGAAAACAGATAATAGGGCTAGGAGCTTCATGCTGACCCACATGGATTTGAAACTGATTCGAGTCTTTGAGACCTGCGAATCAACTTACGTGCTCTGGACCGCGGTTAAGGATAAATATCACTCCAAGTTGAAAGTGAGCGTCCAGCTTCTTCTACACAAGTACAACTCGTGTAGAATGAAGGAATCTGAAAGCATCCTCGAGTAGATGAACAAGATGATCGTGATGGCCAAGGATCTAGCAGCTACTGATTGCCCGATTCCAAAGAGGATGCAGATCGCAGTCATACTAGGAAGTCTCCCACCGTCATTTGACATGGTTGCCACATCTCTGATGATGAATGACAACATTAAGTCTATGATGGACCTACCTGTACAGCTGACAATTGAGCAGGACAATTATAAGAAAAGATCGAAAGCTGAGATCATTGAGATCGAGGAAGAAGAAGAAGCAAATGCCGTGCACGCGAAGAAAAGGTTGGACCCCTCCAAGGAGAATTTCAAGGGAAAGAGTGGGAAATACCCATGTAGGTCTTGCTATGATTGTGGTAAATATGGCCATTTCAAGGTCAATTTCCCCAACAAGAAGAAGCCAGGAAATTCCCAAATGCTTAAGAACAAAGGCAAGAAGAAAATGGAATTCACGACTGTCGTGGAATGCAACTCCGTCATCACGGACAGTGACGGATGGTGGATCGACTCTGGAGCAACCAGACACATCGCAAAGACGAAGGAAGACCTAGTGGACTTCAAGGAACTGAGCACGGAGAACAGAGGTGGGGAACAACACCTACCTGGATGTGGAAGGTGTTGGGACATACAAACTTGACCTGGGGGATAGCGTTATGGTACTGAATGATGTACTATATGCCTTAGGGATACGTCGGAACCTGATCTCTGTCCCAGTGCTGCTCAAGAAGGATTTTGAAGTTCGGTTTTATAATAAGCGCGTGTCTATAAGCAAGAATAAGAAGGTCTATGTGATGGAAAAGTTTGTACCCGAGCATGACATGTTCTGCCTTCTTGTAATAAACTCTAGTGAATCAATGAATATCTCTTCTGAGTATTCCTTGTGTTGTTTGTCTAACTATAACTTGTGGCACATGAGACTAGGTCATCCAGGAAATTCTAAGATGGATCAAATGCTGAAGGTAAATCTGTTGTCTAAGATCACGGGTGCAAGGACATTGCCCTGCGAACACTATCTGACCGGTAAATGACGAGAAGACCATTCTCAATCGGAATTCGGTCAACAAAGTTGCTAGGTTTGATTCATTCGGACATATGTGGATCACTAAGCGTCAACACATATAGATATAAGGAATACTGTATAACATTCATTGATGATTATTCAAAGTTCTCATATATCTATCTCTTAGGAATAAAGTCGGAAGCACTTGAAACATTTAAAAGGTACAAGACGGAAGTGGAGACAAAATTGGAAAAATCAATCAAGACCCTTAGGATAGATAGAGGTGGAGAATATACCTCAAAGGAGTTTAAGGATGATTGCATTCATACATGTATTCGTAGGCAGACTACAATGCCCTATACACCACAACAAAATAGTGTAGAAAAAAGAAAGAATCAAACCTTGATGAATGCAGTAAGGTGTATGCTTTCACACTCAGGACTCTCCAAAAAATTCTTGAGAGAGGCAGTGTTGACTGCGAACTATATACAGAAAAGCATTCCCACCAAGTCTATAGAATCAACGCTATATGAAATATGGAATGGCAGAAAGCCTGAGTTGGGCCATCTTCGGAAATGAGGATTTGTTGCATATGTTCTGATACTGGGTCAGCTTAGGGACAAGCTAGATTTCAGGACATTAAAGTGCAAGTTTATTGTATATAGTGAACAATCTAAAGGATATAGGTTCTTCCATGAAACTAAAGGTCTGATCGAAAGTCATGATACAACTTTTCTTGAAATTCATCAAGAAAAGGAGCATGAAGTAGAGGAATCGGATCCTCTGATTGTCCTACAAGAGATGAAGAAGACTTGAACAATAGAAAAGAACTTTGGGATGTTATCAATCATCCAAATATAGAGCATGAACCTATGGAACGTGATGATCCTTTAGAGGAAGTGGGTGAACCCACACAACTCATGAGTATAATCGGCAACAAGAGACCCAGAACACGGCTCGCATGGATGGAATATTACCATTTCTATGGATGCGAGGCAACTTGTTACACCGTGGATGAGGATGTCACGGATTGTACATATCCCATATCCTTTGATGAAGCTATGCCTTCGTTTGATTCATAATCATGGACGGTCGCCATGAGGGATGAGTTGGACTCAATCGAGTGAAAAGGCGTGTGAGAGTTATGTGATTTGTCAGAAGGTAGGCAATCCATAGGATGTAAGTGGGCATTCAAGAAGAAGTACCAAGTCGATGGTACTGTTGACAAATACAAAGCCGGATTAGTTGCCAAGGGTTATACTCATCAAGTTAGAATATATTTATAGGAAACCTACTCTCTAGTAGCTAAGTTTGCATTTATTCTGATGATCTTATCCATAGTCGCATATATGGATTTGGAACCGTTCCAAATGGATGTGAAGACGGCATTCCTTAATGGATAATTAAAGGAGGAAATTTATATGTGATAACCTGATGGCTCTCAGATTGAAGGTCATGAGAAAAGGGTTTACAAGTTAAGAAAGTCATTATATGGCTTGAAGCAGTCTTCACGGCAATGGTATCTCAAATTTCATGAGAAAGTTATGTAATTTGGATTTGTTTCAAATAAATTGGATAATTGTATGTATGTCATGGAGAGTGGGAGCAGGTTTGCAATCATGTCTTTAAATGTGGATGACATTCTGCTCGCAGGTAATGACATACAAATGCTCAATGAAATCAAACAAACATTGAGCAATGAATTTGAGATGAAGGACATGGGCGAAGCATCCTATGTTCTTGGAATACAAATAACAAAAGATAGGGACTCAAAGACATTGAGCCTTAGTCAGAAAAGATATTTGCATACTATATTAAGGAGATTTGGAATGTAGAATTGCACTACAACTCCAACACCACTCATGATGGGAAAGAGATTCAACAAGAGTCAGTGTCCCGGAAAGGGGCAGAAACCTTTAAATGTACCATATGCACAAGCAGTGGGAAGTCTAATGTATGCAATGATGTGTACTCGACTTGATTTAGTTTACCCAGTAAGCTTAGTCAGTATATATCAAAGCAATACTAATCCAGCACATTGGAAATCCATAAATAGGATTCTTTCATATCTGAAAGGAACTGTACATCTGAAACTTGTGTATCAAGCAGAATCGATTGAAGTGGTAGGATACTCCGATGATGATTTCGAAGGGGATGTGGATGATAGAAAATCCATATCAGATTATCTGTTCATGTCTGGTGGTGCAGTTATTTCTTGGGGTAGCAAGAAAAAAGGATGTGTATCTAGACATACATAGGAAGCAGAATACACTGCATGTAGTATGGCCACTACTCATGTTGTATGGATCAGGCATTTTCTAGAGAATCTAAGCCTCGAATTAATCAAAGGGCCAATTGAAATGTATTGTGATAATCAAGCTATGATAAGCTTGATTAATAGTGGGACTAATAGTTCTAAAGAAAAACACATTGAGATCAAATATCACTATATACAAGATATAGTGTGAAAGCAAGAAATCACGGTAACCTACATACCTAGCAGTGACATTTTGGTTGATTCCCTGACCAAGGAAATAGTTGCAGGAACATACATTAAACATGTTGGATTAATGGGACTCAGAAATGTTTGAGTCAAGGAAGAGGTTTCATAGATAATGATCTTCACATGATAAATCTCCATGTATATACTACAAGAATAGTAGGGGCATATATGTTTTGACCTCTTCGGTCAAGTGGGAGATGTTAGAATGATTCTCGTAGAAAGACCAAGTGGTCAAAACCATCGTCGACGATTGCGCAAGGGCTGGGTCTTCTGGAGACCCTAACCGTAAGGGCATGGGAAGGGGGGCAGACATGGCGAGGGTAAATGCCCTATATAAACCTCCCCATAGGGAGGGGAAACACATCAATCAGAACCTCGACTATGGGATCCTCCTTCCGATTCCATCCCTCTCTCTTTCGTAGCCAAGAGGAAAGGCATACCTTGGTGATCCCCTTCAAATACAAGTGAAGTGAATAAGTCATCAAAGTGACCTCTACCGTAACTGTATTATTAGAAATATTTTGACGGATTCGGTATGCATTATAAATATTATCCTTCCAAAATGAGGGACGAAATGATTATAAAGTTCCATGTGAGTAATAAGACACAACCAAAGATGGTCTCACTACTTGATAGGATTTATCATTGGCAATTGATCAACACAACATGAATATCACTTACAACTAACATTATTGTACAAAGACTTAATAGTTAGTGATGTGCTCAGTATCTTATTTTTCTTTTGGTTGTATAAACATATTCACATTGGTGAACAATTCATTAATTTTTTTCTTTTGTTCTTTATTTTATAGATTCTGCTTCCTCATCTATTATCTCTGCACTTTGAACTCCATTCTCTTTTGTTCTTTCTTAGGGTACAAATTTCAAGGCATGGAAGGAAAGCATTATCATATTGCTTGGCTGCATGGATCTCAACCTCACACTTCAGATGGAGACTCCCACTCCTCTTACAGAAAATAATTCTTATGATGAAAAGAAGCTCTATGAGAGATTGGAGTGCTCTAATAGTATGTGTCTCATGATCATCAAACACGGTATTTCAGAAACCCTCAGAGGGATTCCTAAAAAAGGATAACCACAAATAAAGATTACCTTATTGAGGACGGACCTTTTTTGCTACTCGGGCTAAGGAATATCTAGTGTCGTTGTGTCCTGAATCATAAGGCGCGGTCAATCAAGAAAATCAGACCACCAACTAAAGAAAACACACAATCAAACAAGGCAAGCGGTCTTGCTAATTTATTTTACCTGGTATAGCAACCAGGGTCGATCACAAGGAGCACGGGATGGAAAACCTACGAAGTAGTCGGGCAACCAAGAAAACAAAAAGAATTTGGTGGTTTTTAATTTTTCAAAACTTTTTATGATTTTTATAATAAGAAAAAGAATAAAGAAAAGCCAAAAAGCAACACTCCAACAATTATTTAAAAGTTCAAAAATATTAAAAAATCAAGACAAAAATATTTTAGGTTTTTAAAATATTCAAGTATTTTTGTGAATGTTATGGGGTTTTTCTATTTTTTAATTAATTTTCTAAAAATAAAAGAAGGTCAAAAACATAAAACAATGTACAGCTGGGATCTAAAGGCAGATTAAAATTAATTAAAATTCTTATAAAATCTTAGCTGTAATTTTATGTGAAACTACAAAAAAATCTACCTACAGAAGAAGAAAACCCCCTTTTTATTTTTTTTATGAATTTTTAATGATTTTTATAAGATTTTTACTCTTTTTTAATTTTTATGGGTTTTTATAAAAGGGATTGAAACAAAATTGCACAGAAACTCAAATAACATAAAACACACAATCAGATTTTTTTAGAATTTTTCAAGATATTTTAATATTTTTAGTTGATTTTTTAAAACAAATAGGGACGGTTGTTAATGTTTTTTGAATTTTAGAAAATAATAAACAAACTCAAAACCAAACCCAAAAATCACTAAAATTCCTACACAGTGGCAGGAGCCTCGTCTCAAAATTTCATGATTTTTGGAGTAATTTTGCTACTTATTTAATTAAAGACAAAACACACAGCTCACAGGGACCAAAATGCAAATAAAATAAGTCCTGGGACCAAACAATAATACACGAGAAAAGCTTAGGGTCAAGTCTGTAATTTCTCCACTAATATCTGCACATGTCACAAATCCAAACTCACAGGGTCATATTTGCAAATATGAAAAGTAAACATTCAATTCATAACAGAAGATAAATTCAGGGAAAACAATGCAAATAACCCAGATAAACACGTGACGAAGCACGTAGGTCCACACAGACAGGACTAAAGTGTAAATACAAGAAACTACTGGGACTGGAATGCAAAAAGGTTCAACTGTGATTTTATTTTACAGAGTAAAATAAACACAGGATAGAATGAGCAATATACCCATGGAGGCACGCGAGCGGCGGGTGACGGGACGCGTGGCAGCCGCTGATGAGGCGCGATCGTGTGGCTCTAGATGTGTCAGATGTCAGATCTGACGGTCGTAAGATGTCAGGGATGTGGCTGGTACGGGGCTGTTAGATCTGACATCTAACGACCTGACATCTCTAGAAGATGGATGGTTGCGATGACGTCAGGGGGATGAACTCGATAGGACAGAGGAGAGGGCCTTTGGAAGAACATCATCCGGACGAGCTTTGTCGGAGCACGGGGGGTGATCCGTAGCTCCGATGAAGGATAGGACGGCTCCGAAAAGATCGTGAGGTCCTTCTACGTTGGATGGTCGGCTCTGATGGAGTAGCTGACGGTCGGATCGGCGTGACGACGACTGGGACCTGGAAGCACTCCGGCGAAGGTGGTAGAGGACGATATGGATGGTCTCCGCGCACGTCAAGGCCTGCACGAGAAAGCTCTGACTCGGAGCGATACTTCGGTCAGGGTTATTGGGTCTGAAACACAGAGAAGCGACGGTGAATGGGGGGTGGGTCTCCGACGAGGATGGTAGAAGAGACTGATGAACTAATCTTGGTGATCTGTCCAAGATCAGGGTGATCAGGCTATGTGGGAAGGTGTAGGGTGAGCGTGTAGGTTGATCTGAACGGGTAGATGAAGTGGACGAGGCTCCGACCGGTTGGTCGGAGCTGGCGGAGCGATGGCGAAGTGCAAATGAAAGATTGAAGAAAATAACTGAGCTAGGAATGAAATGAAGGCTACCTGAAGGTCCAAACAAGATTCTGAGCTCTAGGGGATATGAATGTCGGGGTTGTGGACTCGACCACGCTGCGGCTGGCGAAGGAGGCTCCTCGCGGCGGTTCTTCTGCCACGATGGTTGAGCGTCGGCTACACAACACCTCTCCAAGCACCGAGAGTGGCCTCCGGTTGCTGTCACCAAGGAGAAGGTGTCTACGGTATCAGAAAGGGGTGCAACGCGAGCTATTGAATTGGGGAAGCAAATGAAGACTTCATAGAGTGTCACAGGTAGTCAGAAGAATCTGATCAGAGCACGCGAACGGAGGGGTGGATCCCTAAAGGAATCAACGGGCGAAGATCGTGGATCTTCCCTCGATAATCAGAGACTCGAAATGAAGTGGATAGTGGTCGTATTAGTTCTGGATAATGTGGTGAAAAGTACGCAAAAACCAGATCCGTGCGAGGGGGAGTCCGGGAGGGGTAGTTGACCGGAGTCAACATTCCTCTTGGACCAATCAGAAAATAGCTTGTACAAAATATTTAAAAATTCAATTAAAAATAGAAAATGATTTTAAATCAAAAAGTGTACAAAACGAAAATATTTATTGTTTTCCCAACTATTTTCTATGATTTTTATTTATTTTTATAATAAATAATTTATGGTATACAGTATAATGTATTATATACATGTACAAAATACCTAGTATTTTGTAAAATTATTTTAGATTTATTATTTTTACAAAAATACCCCAATTTTATATTTTATTTATTTACAACATAATATTTTGAGTATAAAATATTTTTTGTTTTATTATTTATTTACAAGTATAAAATAAATAAGGAAAGATATATATATACATGCATTATAGACAAGGTGAAAGAGAGAGAGTTTTATTCTAGTTTTGTTTTTATTTTATTTTTCTAATTTTTATTTTTTTAGAAATATATACAATGAAATAAAAATACATTTTTATTTTTACTTTTTGTAAAATTAAATTATATACATAGATGGTATATATGTACAAGGTAGAGTGGCCCTATCTCTCTCTACTTATTTTATTTGGCGATCAGGCCAATGCTTGGCCCTATTTTGGGTCTAGGTCACTCAATATTTATTCTAAATATTTCCTTCTTTTTCTTTTATTCTTTATTCTTTTATTTTTACACAAATACATGCTAATTATGATATATTAACGCATGCATGCTTATTGCTAAATTATTATATTTACAACTATTTACACGATGCTTTGCCAAGATAATTAGCTAAAATAAAATAATAAAGAGTGATGAATGAGGCTTCATCACCCCCTATACTTTACGTGTGCTAGTCCCTTAGCAAACACTTATTTGAAAAAGAAGTGAAAAGAAAAGGAAAAGAAAAAGAAGGAGAATCAAGGTTGATTATTAAACTTGCCTTCATTAAATTGAAGTATGGAGCTCAGTCAGACCTTTGGATTATTAGTTTGTCAGAACCTTATTTGGACTTAGGTTTAATACTTAACAACCTCTAAGTTCCACCAATCTATGGTCAAGACTCCTCAACAATCCAGATCAGAACAAGTCTACATACACAAACTCTAATGACCATGAATCTTTTCTTGTACTGTGTAAGTGATATGTATCTCTCCACCTCAGAAATGGTAAAGTAACAGCCCCCCTCAACAAGGTAACTCTAATGTCCTAGTCTGGAATCTCTTTCCTCGAAGAGCAGGGTATTCCCTTTTAAGTTCAAATACAACCGGCTCAAAAAGAGGAGGAAGAAGAGAATGGATCATGGCCAGTATAGCCATGTATCCTAGGGAGCCCAACTAGTGTAACTAAGTCTCCCTGCTGCAAGCTTCATGAGATGGGAATGGGTAACATAAGCTTTGCTTTATTTTTCTATATACACTCCGGTGGGTATTTCATTTTCTATCAGACCCACCACTTTTTTGGAGTTTTTTTCTTTCTTTTGCACACATTTTTGTTCGATGTGCATAGGTACAACATATCTACATGGTGCAACATATATACATAAGGAGTTTTTCCTCTTGAGCCAGTAGACTATCCCTCTTTTGAAGCATTATTGCAACCCACAACTCCTGTCTTTAGACCTCAATGTCGCCAGACCAAGTTGAGACGTACTTCCTTCACTAAAAGAAGACGAGAGGTTCCGCCTAGAAGTACTACTCTCGCATGCTACCCCAAGCCAAAGAAGATTGCCTCCTCACCACCTCATCCGTAGAGAGATATGTGCAAGGTGTTGGTACAAGTAAATCCATTATCTGTGAGAGTCATGTGTGCGTTGTTAAGTGTTCTACTTAGGCTCACCAAGATGGCATATGATCATAGCCTAGTGGCCTCAAAGAATTAAGTCCCAAATAGACCTAAAAAGTCTTAACCCTAGGCCCTATAAGGTTCCTCTTAGAATTCGGTGGATTAAGGTCTTAACCAAGCTCCATTTTTCAATTTAATTCCAGGTTAATTTAAATGTCAACTATGATTAAGAAAAACAGTACAAGTATATACAAAAATATATTTTTTATGCAACTTTTGAAAATGTGCAAAATTTTTGAAAAATGTTTGAATGAATGAATGCATGGATGCAGGATTTTTTACAAACTATTTACACACATTTACACAAGGGTTTTTGCAAACTTTTTGTTTTTCAAACATTTTACAAAAATTTTTACTATATACATAATTTTGATATCAAAATATTTACAAACTCTTTACACAAAACATTTTTACAAATATTTGTATAAAAATAATTTTATAAATAGCTATGTATGTGAAAGAAAGAATTTTATGTACAAGAAAATTTTTTAAATTTTTATGGTTTTTGGATAAAAGGTTTTAGCCATTTTTATTTATTAACACACTCACACAAAGTACGAGTTATGGCTAAAGTATATATGAAATATATACGACACCCCTATACTTTGCTCGAACGTTGTCCTCAGAGTGAATCAAGAGCGATGAAGAAGACATAACTCATGCTTAGTATAGGGAAGTGAAAAGGAGCGGTATACTACAACGACGAATAAAAGAATAGAATGGAAAAGAATCTCGGTGTTTTCCCTTATACTTAGGATCAAGTAATCCTAAGTATAGTAGACTGTACACAAAGGAAAATCTGAGTGGAAGGGTGTACAGGGTCTACCTCCCCTATACTTAGGATAAAATATCCGTAAGTATAGGCAGCAAAACAGAGGTAAAAAGAATCAAGAGGAGAATCAAAAGTCTGACACCCCCCTACACTTAGGGTAAAGTACACCCTAAGTATAGCATAATCAAAGATGCAAATGGGGTGTTGGACTGAAGAATGGTATGATATGGACATCTGGATCTATACAAGCGGAAGGCAGTGATAATCAGGCGTGAGATACAATAGATGTGAGTCAAAGACCACATCTCACGCAAAATGAATAGGGGCGACGTCAACGACCAGTGGCTCATGGTCTATATATGGTTTGAGCCACTGCCCGTTAACACGAAAGGTAGAATCAAATGACATTTTAGATATGTAAATACTTCCATTGTCATGTACCTTTCGGACCAGGTATGGTCCCGTCCACTTTCTCTACAACTTCCCTAGAAATAATCTAAGCCTAGCATCGAACAACCATACTCTCTAATCTGGATCAAACTGCTTGTGGCTGATGTGAGAATCATGCCACTCCTTCACTCTCTCCTTGTATTGTAGGCTGCTCGAAAAGGTTGCATCTCTAAGCTCCTCCAGGGCTACCAATTCTGCCCTCATCTGATCTCCTACACTCACTGGATCCAAAAGTATGTCTGTGACAGCCCAAAGTGACTTGTGCCTAATCTCAACATGTAAATGGCAGGGCTTTCCATAAACGAGGCGAAAGGGAGACATACCCAAAGGAGTCTTGAAGGAAGTCCGATATGCCCACAAGACCGAGTTCAAAAGCTGTGACCAATCCTTTCGGTCAGGGTGGACTACCTTCTGCAATATAGTCTTGATCTCCCTATTTGACATTTCAGCAAGACCATTAGTCTGAGGATGATATGGAGTGGCTACTCGATGGTCAATGCTGAACTCGCTAGCAAGGGCCTTTACCTTGTCGTTGACGAAATGAGACCCCCATCAGATATCAACACTCTAGGCACCCCGAACCGTGAAATGATATTCTTCCTTAAAAATCTGCATACTGTCCTGGCATCTGCGGTTCGGGCGGGGATGACCTCAACCCACGATTACCATAATCAACGGCCAACATAATGTACTCAAATCTATGACTCTTGGGGAATGAACCCATGGAATCGATGCGCCCATGCATCAAAAACCTCACAGAAGGAATGGGCTGCATCGGCATCATATCACACTGTCCACAAGTGCCCATCCTCTACACCTCTTCACGAATTCATTAGAATCCTTGAAGAGGGTAGATTACCATAGGTCGGATTGGAGCACTTTCTGTGTCTTCTCCTCCCAGAGTGATGTCCCCCTGCCTCAAGCTTGTGGCAGTAAGTAAGACGCTACGGTGCTCCTCCTGAGGAATGCACCGATGCCAGACGTTATCCCCTCCTTCATGATAAAGGACCGGATCCTCCCAATGGTAGAACTTGGCCTTCGCGAGGAAGGTCTCAAGTCGCTGCATGGGCCAACCTTGTAGAACTTTCTTTGCAACAAGATAGTTCACAATGTCAGCATATCACAGGAGCGAGGCGATAGCAAGGATCACCTCATCTGGGAAGGTCTCAGATATGGGATCAGTCTTCTCAGATTCCTCAAGATACACTAATCAGAAGAGATGATCTGCCACCACATTCTTGACTCCAGGCTTATCCTTAATCTCAATATCAAACTCCAGGAGTAGAAGGATCCATCTAGTCAGTCTCACTTTGGCATCCTTCTTTTCCATGAGGTACCTGATGGCAGTATGGTCTGTGAAGATAGTCACCTTTGATCCATTGATGTAAGATCTGAACTTATCTAGGTCAAAGACTACAGCTAGCATCTCCTTCTCAGTGACAGTATAGTTCCACTGTGCGGCATCCAATATACGGCTAGCGTAGTGAATGGAAAATGGCACTCCATCCCTCCTCTGTCCCAGCACAACCCCTACGGCAAAATTGGAGGAATCCGTCATGATCTCGAATGGGAGAGACCAATTAGGAGGCTGAAGGACAGGAGCCTCAACAACTAGACTCTTGAGAGTCTCAAATGACGCAAGACACTTATCATCCACAATGAACTCGATGTCTTTGGTCAGCAAATCAGTTAACGGCCGGGCAATCCTGCTGAAATCATGAATGAAGCGTCGGTAGAAACCGACATGCCCCAGAAAAGACCGTAACTGTCATAAGTTGGACGGTGGACTGAGTTTTCTAGTGATATCCACATTGGTCGGATCAACCTCCATGCCCCTATTGGAGATGATATGACCAAGCACGGTCCCTTGAGTCACCATGAAGTGACTCTTCTCCCAGGATAATACAAGATGGACCGCGATGCATCGCTGAAGGACACGGTCTAGGCAGTCAAGACAAGCATCAAACCCATTGCCATAGACCTAAAAGTCGTCCATGAAGACCTCCAAGCACTCACCCACCATGTCGGAAAAGATGGACAACATGCACCTTTGGAATGTCGCCGGAGAGTTACATAGACCAAAGGGCATCCATCTGAAAGCATATGTCCCAAAGGGACAGGTGAATGTGGTCTTGTCCTGGTCTTCGGGCGTAATGACCACTTGGTTGTAACCAGAGTACCCGTCAAGAAAGTAGTAGTGACTCTTCCCAGCTAGCATCTCTATAATATGATCAATAAAAGGCAGTGGGAAATGATCCTTCTTGGTAGCCTGGTTCAATCGTCTGTAGTCCACACAGACCCTCCAAGAAGTGGCTACGCGGATAGCGATCCCCTCTCAAGACTCACTCACAACTGTAGTGATGCCCGTCTTCTTGGGCACCACATGTAATGGACTAACCCACTTGGCGTCGGAGATGGGGTAGATAAAATTGGCGCTCCACCATTTTGAGATTTCTTTCATGACAACCTATCGAAGGTTCGGGTTCAGTCGCCGCTGGAACTCCCACGACGGCTTGGCGTCCTCTTAGAGATAGATATGGTGGGAGCACAGGGCCAGACTTATCCCTTGGAGATCCGCTACAATCCATCCTATCGCCTTGCAGTTCTTTTCAAGAGCCTCTATCAAACGAGATTCTTGCTCTCCAGTCAAATCTGCTGAGATAATGATTGGGTGCATCTCATGCTCGCCCGCAAGGAACCTATACTTCAGCGACTGTGGCAAGGGCTTCAGCTCTGGGCAACTAGGAGCTGGAAAATCTGGCCTCTGAAAAGTCTGAGTGAAAGCAACCAAATCTGCATGGGAGAACTCTTGTTGATCATGACAATCCGGTGAAGACTTCTCTGCTGGTGTGTCTGTACTCTGAATCGGATCAGTCTCCACCCTAGCTGCTGGCTCTGTAGGAATCATACATGGAATCAACTCATCAAACTCTACCCAATCAGTATCTGATTTTGAGGGATCTGAATCTGAATCAAAAGAAATATCAACTGTCTCGCTCTCCTAAACACGGTCTACAGCCTCAAATGTGTCCTCTTCCAAGAATGCGCTCTCCAATCTCTCCTCTGTTGGAATCTGGGAATCAGTAAGCTCTGAAGGTGAGAGGATGGCTCATGAAACGGGATATGTCCAAGCAGCTTCATCATCTGTGATCACAAAATCGCACTCCTGATGGACATCTCGCTCTGCCTCTGTCATCTGCTCTGAATCACTAAGCCGCTCTGAGAAAGCTGAATCTCGCGCTCTGGTCTCATCGATCGTCTCTATTTGTATACTCTAACCCTCGACGCGAAAGTATACCTTCCCGCTATCATGATCGGACACTGCCTTGGCTGTGGCCAAGAACGGGCGACCTAGAATGATGGGGGTATCAGTCACAGACTTAGGGATCTCCATGTCTAACACAACGATGTCCACGGGGAATTTCAGGCCCTGAATTGTGACGACCACATCCTTCAACAACCCCTTTAGCCTCTTGACAGATCGATCAGTAAAGTGAAGGATCGTTCTGCTATGTCGAAGAGGGCCAAACTGGAATCGGTTGAGTAAGGCTGCCAGAAGTAGATTGATAGAAGAGCTGTTATCTAATAGAGTCTGATCGAACCTCTGCTCATGGATGTGACATCTGACATAGGGAGCTCCTGCATATGGCCTATTGGCTGGCAGATGGTTCTGGATGGTGAAACAGGTGGTACGAGTGAGCACATGGATCTCTGAATGATGGTTCCTCCTCTTCCTGCGAATAGTAGTCTTCTCCCTAAGTTTCCTATGGAAGAGAGGGATGTGCTCCAAGGCCTCTTGTAGAGTCACCAGAATCTGGAATCTATCTATCATCTGCTGGCTGAACTCTAGCTGCTATGATTTTTTTGGATTTTCTTTTTTATTCATGTTAGACAAGCGGAGTGCTTGAGGGAAGGGGATGGTTGGGCCCTCCTCAGATGGAGGGCTAGGATCGGGTCCCTATTGTAGTGAAACAGAATCCATTCACATATCTTCATGCATCGCAGATGGACTCACAAATAAAAAACCCTTTCCTTTATTCATCTTTCTATAATAGTCCTGAAATATAGTAACAGAAGGAAATGCAATGGGAATAGAATCGATGGCCTCAGTATCACCCGCGACATCTAGATTCGCGGCATCAGTACCGCACTCTGGCTCAGCGTCATCATGTCTGGTGGCATCAGCACCACCTCCTGCATCTGGTGAAGTGACGGCCTCAGTACTGTCAGCTGGATCTACATCCTCAGTGGCTTCAGTGCCACTGTCATCAACATCATCATGAGCGGCATCAACACCACTCTCCTCCTCATCTGGCGCTCCTGAGTCCTCATGTGGTCGTTGCTCAGATGAGGCACCGCTGGTTGGCATCCTACCGCTCCTAAGTGTAACAAAGTCAGCATCAAAGTATATGCAGAAACATCACCAAGTGAGTCACTAGGAGTGGTAACCTTTGTAAACTCTACATGCTCAGACTTCTTCTTCAAGTTGTTCGGATTCGGCTCGATCTGAGTGGGTATGGCAGCCTTGCCCTTCACTATCTCCCTCATCTCCTGATGGAACTCGTCCATCTCCCACCTGAATGTAGCTTGCTGATCAGAGATAAGGCGGGCTAAATCATCTAAAGCTAGGTTCTCATAGGCGGGCCCATGAGAACCGGACAGGTGACCTCTCTGAAAGTGAGGCTGCTGCTGCTGCCTCCACGGTTGTCCCTGCTGATAGGGACGAGGACCCTACTGGTGATGTGGTTGTGGCTGTGGCTGTGGGAACTGGGGCTGCTGGTGTCAGTGGCTGAACTGTCCACCCTGAACTAGAGGTTGCTGCTGGGATTCGGCACCTCTGGTCGACCAACGGAATGCAGGATGGTCTCGTCAGATCCCAGGCTGAGGTCGGTCATACCAAATCCTGTTTACTTCCATCAACGGCTCCTGCTCTTAAGTGGGTGGGGGAAGAACTGCCAGGGGCTGATCCGGCTGGTATACCACCATCTGACTGTCCGGAGATGGTGGTCGTTGGACATACTGCTGCTGCTGGACAGCTCTGCCTGTATGTGATGCACCTGTCGGTAGTGGGTGGAGGGCTGGGTCGAGCTGTTGCTGTTGGGATCTACATGTGACCTGAGACAGGGTTGAGGAGCCATTTGTGCCTCCTAGAGACACATGATCTGGGTCTTCATGTCACTCAGCGTTTGTGCCATCTGATTTATCTGAGACATGCCCTGGTACTGCTTCTTCTCTATGATCTCGATGCGGTCAAGCTTCTCGCTGATAATCCCCATATCAATGGCCGACGACTCTGTCTGTGCTGTAGTTGCTGATGATGTAGAAGGACCTACATCGACCCGTGCCATCCTCTGATAGGATATGATCTGTGGTGTGGGCATCCCCTGTGTGTAGAGGCGGGTCTGGGACATAACTATGTAATTCTCTACCATCTCCTCGTAGATGGCACAGACCTGATCCTCATTCTTGGCGAAATAGGAACCCTCACAGGATGCGTTCACTAGCCCCTACAACTCCGGTGTAAGCCCACAAAAGAAACTCTGGACAAGGTTGGGCTTGGATATGTCGTGATGGGGACACCGATCAATGAGCTCTCTGAATCTGTCCCATGCCTCGTGGAACTGCTCGTTGGGAAGCATGGAGAAGTTGTTGATCAGGGCTCTGGCTACATTCGTCTGGTTGAGTGGATAGTACTTATTCAAGTACTCATTCCGGAGTTGTTCCCATGATGTGACGTATCTCCCTAGGTGCTTCAGCCAGTTGGTTCCTCTGTCTATGAGGGAGAACAGAAAATCCATCATCTTGATGGTATCCTCATCCACAAGTCGATTGTGGATCGTGCTGCAGATCATCTCAAACTCCTGGAGATGGAGGTGCGTCTCCTCGGTGGCAAGCCTGTGTAATCGAGGTAGTAGTTGGATGGTCTGAGGCACGAGCTTGAAATCTCCCAGAATGGCTGGCAGCTGGATCCATCTGTGGGTTAGAGTTGCACCAGGGTTGTGCAACTCTCTCATCGGACGTGCGGGTGATGCTGGTTGTGTGGGCTCCTCAGGCTCTCCCTCAAGAATATCTCCTCCTCCACTGGCTCTGCGTTGCTCTTTATCTGCTCGCATCTGCTCCATTGATGAATCCATGATTCATCTCCTTTATTCTTTCATTTTGGCTAAAATCCTTGGTAAATACATGTAAATAATCACTAATTCCATTTAATTAACATTCTTACCACAATTATTAATATTATATAATTAATACTTAATTTATCCAAAATAAAAGAATAAAGAGAAAAAGGAAAATAAAAATAAAAGAAGAATGTATATGTAATATACAAATTTATCCTAACCCCGAGACCAGGTCAATATTGACCGGGTCAACAAAAGAAATAAGTAGGGGGAGATAAGGATCATAATTTATAAATATATCTAGAAAATCAAGACTAAAAATGTAATTTACCCATTTTCACCTTGTAAATACTTCACCTATTTTATTTATCATCAAAACCATGTCAAAAAAAATACTCCTTTTATAAAAGTTGTTCACAAAAATATATATTATTTTATAAAAATATCAGAAAAATATTTCGGCACAAAAATAAAATAACCATAATGAACCGTATAAGCCCCAATAGCAGAATTCCAAGGTTCATATATATTTATAGAAAACTCCAAAATGACCAAACTCACTTTTAAAATCTGTTTTGTACATACTACTATTTATTAAAAATATAAGAAAAATATTCGGATAAAACCAGTGAGTTTTGGCTTTTTGGACCCGTGATTTTTAATTAAATAACCGTAAATCATATTGACTTAATTCTTTTCTCTAAAATCATCTAAAATTGTATATAAAAATATAAAAATAAAAGTAACTTAAAATACCCCAAAAATTAGGAGACTAATAAAAGTAACTTAAAATCAGTACCGCCATCAATGTCTTCTACTGGCTCGCTTGTGTTGTCCAAAATGTAATCTTCGGGCTTAATAAAGTCTCCGCCTACTGGTATCCTACCGCTCCTAAGAGAGATAAAATCAGCATTATCACGATAAAGAGACTCGTCTGAAAATACATGTGACTGAAGGGAGGACGTGATCAAATCTACCTGCTCTAACTTCCTCTTCAGATTATTCTGATTCAGCTCTATCTGAGCAGGTATGGCGGACTTCCCTTTGACTAGGTCAGTAACATGAGTCTTGAACTCATCCATTTCTCACCTAAAAGATGCCTGCTGATCAGTAATCAAGTTAGCGAGGTATTCTAGAGCTGGTTTATCATGGAATGGACCATGAGACCCGGATGAGTCGCCTCGGTGATACCGAGGCTGCTGTTGTGGGGGATACTGCTACCAATGCTAATTCTAATAAGCAACATGCCTCCACCGAGTCGGCTGAAACTGACGAGGACCTGCATGCTGCTGAAACTCTCTGGTCTGCCCCATTGGTGCCTACGGTGGCGGCTGGAAAGAGGCACCTCAACGAAAGCCAAGATGATCACGACGGATCCCTGATTGTTACGGTCGATCATACCAAATCTCATTAACCTCAGTCAATGGTTCAGGCATCTCAGAATATGCTGGGGGCATGGATGCCAAGGGCTGATCACTCTGATATACCACCATCTGAGTATCAGATGATGGTGTTTGCGAGCTCTGATGATAAGCCGGAGATTTGTAAGTCAGCTCAGAGTGCACATGGTATACGTGCTGAACTGGTGGCCGCGGAAGTATGCCTCGGTCTTGGCTTTTCGAGTCAGCCTGTGATCTCGAAGACTTTGCAGATTCAGTTTGAATCTCTTGAAGGCACATGATTTGTGTCTTCAGATCACTTAGACATCTCTCAAGCTCGTCAACTTTATCGAGCTTATCAAGATTCTGGCACTTTTTTCTCAATAATCTCCATTCGATCCAACTTCTAGCAAATAATCCCCATATCAGCTGATTAGGATTCAGTAGGTGTTGAAACAGTCGGAGTTGGATTCCCTTCAATGTGTGCCACTCGGGAGTGCTGGTGATAAGTTGGTGGCTTCGTATGGTTGTATACTCGAGTCTGAGACATCGTGGTATAGTTCTCTGCCATTTTCTCGTAAATGGCTCAGACTCGATCCTCATGCATTGAAAAATATGATCCACCACAAGCTGCGTTCACCAGTCCCTGTAACTCCGGTGTCAGCCCACTAAAGAAACTATGTACAAGAGTGGGCTTAGAAAGGTCATGATGGGGACACCGGTCAATGAGCTCTCTAAAACGATCCCATGCCTCGTGGAACTGCTCGTTCCCGATCATGGTGAAATTACTGATCATGGCCCTAGCAGCATTCGTTCGACCAAGAGGGTAATACTTGTTCAGATAAGCAGTTCTCAGCTCCTTCCAGGTCGAAACATATCTCCCTAAGTGTTTCAGCCAGTAGGCTGCTCGATTAACACGGGAGAACGGAAACGCAATCAACTTGATCGTGTCCTCGTTGACTTGCGCATTGTGCATCGTGCTGTAGATAAGCTCGAACTCTTGTAGGTGCAGGTGTGGTTCCTCGGTAGAAAGCCCGTGAAACTTGGGTAGCAGTTGTATCGTCTGAGGACGGAACTATCTATGAGTGGTAGTAGCTCCAGGGTTGTAGAGCTGCTGCATCGTGCGATTCGGATCCATCTATGAGTGGTAGTAGCTCCAGGGTTGTAGAGCTGCTGCATCGTACGATTCGGATCTGCTCCATCTGGTTGGTCCTGGTCCTCAGGTATTGGATGATTAACTCTTGGATTCCCAGCATCAGGATTGTTGCGTTGGGCTCGCAACTGGGTCAACTCAGCTCTGACATCGTTCATTAATCTCCCTTGCTCCCTAATCTGGTTTTGCATATTCTCAAGGGAAGCAAGTAGACCGCTATTGATTGCAGCCTGATCAATCACGATCGAAGTAGACCGCGGTTCTTTTCCAGCCATAGTCTCTGGAAAGGAAAAGGAATTTAGGTCAGGAAAGTTCAGATCAATGTTCAACTACTGAAAGAGTTCAGGTTTGCGGTCAGAGTTCTCGTGAACCTCAGGTGATGATGATAAGAAATGATTAAGAGAAGGAATCTTATAAGAGTTTCCAGGGTCAGAGTTCTCATGAACCTCAGGTGATGATGAGAAGTGTTTCAGATGGCGCTGTTTCCGGGTAGGTAGTGCTAGGAGGGATCGTGAAGACCGTAGGATTAGATTTTATTTTTGCTATTTTATTTCTCTGATTTTACGGCTTTTTTATTTCTGATTTGTGCAGCACAGGTTGAACCGCACAGTTGAGAACCACAAAGCCGCAACTTTCTTTCTTTTTTTGTAATTTCTTGTAAAAATACATAAAAAAAAGTATCGTAGAAAGGGGCCTCGTAAAGGCATCCCGACTTGTACTTCTTCTCGGGGTCTGTTTCACCAGGGTTGTACTCCTGGGGGAGCAGGGCACCCACCACGGCTTTTTCGATCGCGATCTTTCTCGATGGTTTTTTCGCGGTTTTCCGAGTTAGGTGCTTGTTAGGTGTTTTACGATTTTCTCTTCTCTGCGCATCGTACCATAGGTTAGATGATTGCTTAAGTTCTGACACCTAGGTGTTTGTATCTAGGTCCAATCCCAAAAACAAAAATACGTTAGACGATTTTTCTCTGAAAATATCCAAAAAAAAGTGAAAACCGAAAATTAAAACAGGGAATGTTAACTTTATCAGACCTTAACAGAAACGTAAGGACTCCACTTGTTTTGAGGAGAGCAACCCCCGAATTGCATCGCAGGTACCATCTCCAGACTTTGTGTGAGAGAGAGAGAGACGACACATAAGGTAGAGCCAGAGTCTGGGCTTCTCTCGAAATACTACTTAGTTCACACTTTTATTCACCTTATCTACAGTGGGTGCTCTCGGGTAGTCGGAAACGGTCCGAGGTCACTTAGCAGAGTAGAAGGTTTAGATGACACTGCGTAAGGCTCCGTCCTCAAGTAACACAGGTAGCCGGAAACGGTCTGTACTTACTTCCATACTGGCTGAGACTAGGTGAGTTCTGGTGAGAACTCGGGACAGTACAATGTCGAAGTCTCGGGCAATAATCTCGCTAATCTGAGAGAACGTTATTTGCCAAACAACCTAAAAATTGAAAAGATAAACGACTGAACACTTACAGCCATCACCAGGGTTGAGTTGGTGAATTTGGCATTTTCTTTGCGTTTGATTTATGGTGTGAGTCTTTGATCTTCCAGATCTTGATCAATCTCATCGATCAGCTGTCATATTACTATTAGGATGATGGGTAGACGATCACTTCGGCCTGCTCTTGCAGCACCGCTTGCACGCACTCGTACCCATCCATCTAGGTTGGTTCAAGAGAACCCTCTCTTTGAACTTGAGATCTATCAATATCCCTCTTTAATCTCGTCTCCTGGCTCAGTTCACGAGAACCTCCTGTTTGAGCCAGATTCGGGATATCCTCCCTCTTCCAGGTGCGACATTGACCCTGGAAGCTTCTCTCGATTACTCCGTTCTTCTCCACCTCCGATGATCACTTCACAGCTATACATAGACTTATCAGAACCAGGCATGGATACTTTCTCCTTTCTGGAAACATATCAAAATAGGAATGGAGCCCAATCGCAGTACGCTTCAGAGATGCCAGATCAAGCGATAATTAATGCCAGTTTTCTTGCCTCCCTCGAGATTATGCAGACTCAGATTAGGGAGCAGGACCTTCTAATGACCGAGATCCGAGCTGAGTTACGACAATTGAGAGAAAAGAGACATCTTTCAGAGGATGATGAGCCAGATAGAGAGGATACAATACCTACAGAGCCTGTATGCACGATGAGACAACTTCACACACCCGGAGCCTCTTCTGCTAGTGGGTGGATTCAACTTCCTCCTATTCGCGGATCATTTGTTCTCTCACCTGAGATTATTCATACTTGACCGATTTTTTATGAGCAAGTCACTGAGGAACCACATTCACATCTTTGAGAGTTCGATCTGAGTTGTAGTACAATATATGACTCTCAAGTTGATGAGGATACGATCCGGATGATAGCATTTCCTTTCTCCCTGTCTGATAAGGCCGCGTATTGGTTCCGGCATTTAGGGAGAACAATTACTACATGGGAGCAACTTCGTAATGAATTCTTGAGAAGATTCTACTCCATCGGACGCATGAATGTTGCAAAGTCTCTCATTACCAATTTCACCATGTCAGGGAGTGAGCCGTTCCATGAAGCATGGGATCGTTTTCAAGACTTGATTGATAGGTATCCCCATCATGATATTTCTAAGGAAAGCTTGGTTCAGAGCTTCTTTAGTGGGTTTACATCTGACCTACAAGAGTTGGTGAACGCAACTTGTGGTGGCTCATACTTTTATAACCATGAGGATGTTGTCTGGGATATTTTCGAGAAAATGGCATCTCATCATGCCACTTTAGCTCAGACCTACTCTTACACTCAGATGGAGTCACATGCATCTCTTCCCCAGTTCACCGTGGCACAAATTGAGGAGGATCCATCGACGATCATATCTTCAAAATCTTCGTAAGCTGAAATGAGGATTCTTAACCAGAGATTGGACCACCTAGAGCATATTGAGACGAGATGCCACCAGCTACACAAGCTCGATAAGATTGATGGGCTTGTAATGAGTATTAGTGACCTGAAGAATCAAATTGAGCATATGACATCTACCTTATCTTCAAGGTTACTAGCTGATTCATCCGATACACTGCCTCCAATGCAGCAGATACATCGCCTTCAGTTGGAGCCTATGGCTGAACCTCATCAGACTCAGACTTGCACTTAATGGATGCCAGGATCTCTTTCTCAGCAGTTACCTCAGCAATTTTCAGATTACTCATCCAGTTCTCTAGGGCATTCCTATGAGAACTTGGCTTTAGATGATCTTGCTTATCGGATTTCCAGTCAGTATGAGAAAAATAGGCGAGATATGGATGAGTTCAAACAACATATATTGGATCTCGTGTTCGATCAGACCGCCATGCAATATCAGCATATAGAATCTACTACTCAAACACATACGTCACCTGATGATGAGAATCGTGTTGATTTCATTTCCCTGAGGAGTGGTAGAGTTCCAGATGGCGGTGGCTCAACTATGCCCGATATAGACGCATCAGTAGATGATGTTTTCGAACCAGTTGAGCTTAAGGTAGAAAGCGGTACTGATGCCGCTAGTATCCATGATAATCTAGATGGTGGTGCTGATGCCACCAAATCTGATGATCGTGATGCAGAGATAGTTGTGTTACCAACTTTCATATCTAGTGATGAAGATCTAAGAGTACAAAGAAATGGGAAGAGGAGGAGATCAAGAAAAAGAAATAAAGATAAGATAGTTGATTCATCTACTTCTGGTGATCGACATAGAGGTAGTCCCCGTTTTACAAAAAGATCAAATTCTTATACTTCTTTTGATCCTTCGATTGTACATACTGACAAGGAGGATGTACATATTCCTTTTCCTCAAGCACTCTGATTAGGGAAAGGCGATAAAAAAGAAAACACCAAAAAGAATCAAATGTTGGATATGATGAAAGAGATGCTCGATAAATTCACTATCTAGTTGACTCTTTCGGAAGCCTTGGCACACATCCCTCTTCTGCAGAAAGATCTCAAGGAGCGAACCATCGTTCAAAGAAAGAAGAGGCAACGTAATCACCGTTTTGAAATCCATGTGTTAACCAAGGAGACTTGTCATGCCATCCAGAATCGTCCCCCAGCCAAAAGATCAGACACGGGAGCACCGTATGTCAGATGCAAAATCCTCAATCACACTTTCGATCGTACTCTTTTAGATAGCGGATCATCAATTAATCTCCTTCCCTCTTCATTACTCGACAAGTTTGAGTTCGGACCTCTTAGACCAAGCAGAACGGTCTTGCAGTTTGTTGACAGATCGGTCAAGAGGCTGAAGGGATTAATCGAAGATGTTATCGTCACCATTCAGGGTTTGCAATTCCCTATAGACTTCGTCGTGTTGGACATGACGGTCCCTGAATATGTGACTGATACACCGATCATATTAGGACGACCTTTCCTAGCCGCAGCGAAGGCCATTCCGATTATGGTACAGGGAAGGTGTACTTTCGCGTCCAAGGTGAGAGTATACATATAGAGACGATCCAAGATCTCAAAGCCAAATCAGAAGAGTCGGAGAGAGCATCTGATGATGAACCCGATAGTCATCAAGACTGTGACTTCGTGCAGATAGACGATGAAGCCGTTTAGGCCGAACCGAGCATAAATTCTTTCATTACGCCTTCAGGAGAGTCTGAGTTGCATATACTAGATGAAGACAAATTCTATAGCACAGTCTTAGAGCAGACACAATCACTGGCTGAGGCCGACGATTCTGATGATGATCATTCAGATTTTCGATCTTGTCATTCTGATTCTGATCCCTTCGATATAGACGTGGATTTTGATTGGCAGAGTTTTGATGAGTATGTTCTGCGTCTAATTTCAGATAATCCTACAACCAACCTGGAGACCGAGCCCGCACAGCATAGTCAGCAATCAGAAAAGCAGTCTCCAGATCTTTCTGAGTCAAAACATGCTGAGCTCTCGCATACTGATCTAGTAGCCTATACCCAGGCCCTAGTCAAATCTGCTCTTCCTGTTCCTTCTCCCCCTGAGCTTAAACCGTTACCTAAGTCAATGAAATACCGATTCCTTGCCGACGAATCAAAAATATTTCCGGTCATTATCTCTTCCAATCTAACTGAAGATCAAGAATCCCGTTTGATGGTTATTCTTGAAAATAATCGCAAGGCAATCGGGTGGACCATAGCGGATCTCCATGGGATTAGTCCAGCTCTGTGCTCCCACCACATCTTTCTCGAGGATGACGCCAAACCATCTCGTGAGTTTCAGCGCAGGCTGAACCCAAATCTTCGAGAGGTGGTGATGAAGGAAATATCCAAGTGGTGGAGCACCGATTTTATCTATCCCATCTCCGACTCGAAATGGGTTAGTCCTTTACATGTGGTACCCAAGAAGACAGGTATCACTACAGTGATCAATGAGGACGGAGAGGAGATCGCTACCCGAGTACCGACTTCTTGGCGCGTCTGTGTGGACTACAGACGTTTGAATCAAGCCACCAAGAAGGATCACTTCCCGCTACCATTTATTGATCAGATTATCGAAAGGTTAGCCGAGAAGAGCCATTATTGCTTTCTTGATGGGTACTTGGGATACAACCAGGTGGCAATCGCACCTGAAGATCAGAAAAAGACGACGTTTACCTGCTTGTTCGGAACATATGCCTTCCGACGTATGCCCTTTGGATTATGTAATGCTCCGACTACATTCCAGAGGTGTATGCTCTCGATCTTCGCGGACATGGTAGGTGACTTTTTAGAGGTCTTCATGGATGATTTTTCAGTCTACGACGACGATTTTGACTCATGTCTTTCTAACCTAGACCGAGTGCTTCAGAGGTGCACTGAGGTAAACCTCATTATTTCTTGGGAGAAGAGTCATTTCATGATGACTCAGGGGACGGTCCTTGGTCATATCATCTCCAACAGGGGCATGGAGGTTGATCCAGCCAAGGTGAACATCATTAAGAAGCTCAATCCACCGTCCAACTTGAAGCAGTTACGGTCTTTTCTGGAGCATGTCGGTTTTTACCGACGGTTCATTCAGGACTTCAGTAAAATTGCCCCACCGTTATCTGATCTTCTCGCGAAAGACACTGAGTTTGTTGTTGATGATAAGTGTCTTTCAGCGTTCAATACTCTCAAGAACATGGTTGTAGAGGCTCCTGTCCTTCAACCACCCGATTGGTCTCTTCCATTCGAGATCATGATGGATGCCTCCGATTTTGCCGTTGGGGCTGTGTTGGGACAGAGGAGGGATGGTCTGCTTATGCCATACACTACGCTAGTAAGACTTTGGATTCCGTACAACAGAATTACACTGTTACGGAGAAAGAAACGCTAGCCGTAGTATTTTCCTTAGATAAATTTAGATCCCATATCTTAAGCTCAAAAGTCGCGATTTTCACTGATCATACCGCCATCCGATATCTAATGGATAAGAAGGATTCAAAGCCGCGTTTGACCAGATGGATCCTTCTACTCCAGGAGTTCGACAATGAAATCAAGGATAATCCTGGAGTCAAGAATGTGGTGGTGGATCACCTCTCCCGACTAGAACTCCCCGAGACTTCTGAGTTTGATGCACCCATCACAGAGACCTTCCCGACGAGGTGATTCTTGCCGTCGTCTCGCTACCATGGTATGTCGATATTGTGAACTTTCTTGTTGCTAAGAAAGTCCCACAAGGTTGGTCCAGATAGAGGCTTGAGACTTTCCTCGCGAAAGCCAAGTCTTACCATTGGGAGGATCCGGTCCTTTATCATGAAGGAGCAGATTCTGTCTGGCGTAGGTGTATTCCTCAGGAGGAATACCAGAGTGTTCTCACTTATTGCCATAAATTCGAAGCTGGTGGACACCATTCATGGAAGAGGACAACATAGAAGGTACTTCAGTTCGGTCTTTGGTGGCCTACTCTCGTTGCGGATGCCCACGCATTCGTAAGGAGATGTATTAATTGTCAGAAAATGGGCACTTGCGGACATAGGGATATGATGCTGATGCAGCCGATTCACTTCTGTGAGGTTTTCGACGCATGGAGCATCGACTTTATGGGCCCATTTCCTAAGAGTCAAGGATTCAAGTATATTCTTCTGGTTGTAGATTACGTGAGTCGTTGGGTAGAGGCTATTCCTGCCCGAAACGTGGATGCAAACACGGTTTGAAAGTTTCTAAGGAAACACATCATTACGCGGTTCAGGGTCCCTCAAGTTCTGATCTCAGACGAGGGTAGCCATTTTATCAACGACAAGGTAAGGGCTCTTGCTAACGAGTTCAGCATAGCTCATCGGGTTGCTACTCCATATCATCATCAGACGAATGGTCTAGCCGAAGTTTCGAATCGGGAGATTAAGATGATCTTGCAGAAGGTTGTTCGCCCAGACCGAAAGGATTGGTCGCAGCTTTTGGACTCGGTTCTTTTGGCCTATCGAACATCCTTCAAAACCCCATTGGGTACATCTCCTTTTCGACTCATTTATGGAAAGCCATGCCACTTACCTGTGGAAATCAAGCACAAATCTTTTTGGACAGTGAAAGAAGTGATCCTTAGCCTAGACGATGCGGGAGATCAGAGGCAGATCGAACTGGCAGCCCTGGAAGAGCTGAGAGACCAAGCTTTCACGAGTAGCCTGCATTACAAGGAGCAGATGAAAGAGTGGCATGATTCTCACATCAGCCACAAGCAATTTGAACCTGAGACTAAAATTATTTCCAGGGAAACTTCAGAGCAAATGGAAATGCCCGTATATTGTCAGAAAGGTGTATGACAATGGTAGCATCGACATATCTGAGTTGTCTTCTGAATCCACCTTTCGAGTCAACGGTCAGTGGTTGAAACCCTTTCTTGATCATGAACCGCCGACCGTTGAAGTTGCCCCGATACATTTTGTATGAGATGTGCTCTTCATTCTTACATTATGCATCTCATACATGATTTCCAAGGATCTCTTGTATATATTTTCGATTTCATCTGTCTTCATTCTGTTTGTCTTACACCCTTAGGTTCATCTAGATTATGTTATACTTAGGATGTGCTTTATCCTAAGTATGGGGGGGGTGTAGACACCGTTATATTTTCCATTCGTCATGTTCGATCACCCATATCGTTGCCTATACTTAGGGTGCGCTTTACCCTAAGTATAGGGGAGGTGATCTCACTCATACCGTCTTTTGATTGCTGTCGGTTTTTGTCCTATCTATTCCCTCGTTTGTCCCTCACTTTTTGATTGTTGTCTCTATACTTAGGGATATTTTACCCTAAGTATGGGGGGACAAGTCGAGACGTTGAGTTGTGTACATTCTCTTGATCTCGATCATCTTAGGTTTTGAGTCTATTATCCTTAGGATCACTTGATCCTAAGTATTGAGGAGATGATCGACTTCTATTCATTTCATTCGTTATTTTTGAGTCGTTGTAGTATAGATTCTTTTTACCCATTTATACTTAGCTCGAGTTATGTCTTCCTTTGCCGCTTCTTTGGTCACTATGAGGACATAGTTCACGCTAAGTACAGGGGGGTGTCGTATATATATGCTATACATACTTTGGAAGCCATAACTCGTATTTTCTTGTATTTTAAATAATAAGGCTTCTTAAAGGTATGGGTGTATATTTTGGGTTTTTAAATGCTGCAAGAAAATCGTAAAAATGTTTTATAAAAAAAGTTTAAAAATTTGTGTATAAAAAATTATTGTAAAACTCTTTGATAAAATCCTTAAAAAAATTGAAAAATAAAATCCTTGTAAAAATCTTGTATAAAAGCCGTATAACTTGTATATAAAATTTGTATAAAATCCTTTGTAAAATATACAAAAATTCGTGTAAAATTTATATAAATTGAACTAATCCACTAACTTTTTCAAAAAGACCCCTAAACATTTAAAAGTTTAAAATTCAATAAAAATTTGCAAAATTCTTTAAAATCCACTGAATGCATTTAAGCCGAGAAATGCACCTCATATAAAAATTGTTGCATTCATTCGTATTTTTCAGAACAAGTTTGATTCTTGAACCGAATGGATCTAAGTTCGAAAGATGGAGCTTGGTTTAGGCCTTAATCCACATAATTCTAGAGGGACTTTATTAGGAACGGGAATTGAGACTTTCAGGTCTTGTAGACTTAATTCTTTGGGTTCCATGAGACCACGTACGGAATTCAACTTGAAAGTGCCTAAGTAGGACACCTGATGTCATCTGTTTAACTCTTCTCCATTTGAATCAATTTTGAACTCATGCACTCTGCACTTAGCTCGACCCGCCTGGGGCTGCGAAGGGCAATCCATTTCGGTGGTGCGTTTCCATCCTTGTATGGCGGTGATGATGCCTTAAGACGGGAGAGATTGGGGTTGAAACAAAGCTTCGGATGAGGGAAGGATCTGCTGGCACAATTTTTTCCAAGACCCCAAAAAATGGACGGAATGAAAAGATGCTATATCCATCGGGGCATAAAATACCTATGCAGTGCAACAATTATCTCTACCAAAGAAGCCAAATACATCAAACACTAAAAATGACCACAATGGTCCGAGCTTCAGAAAAGCATGCATGTCTTCGTGGAGACTTGGCTAAACTGACCAGGCTTCACAGGAGATGTGATTACACCGATCACACTCCAGTTCTCTTCCAATTCTTCCTATCTTCTTTCTATACTCGATTGTGGACACAGCACGACCTGGCCTCAGAAGGAAATACCTCCCTCCTCGAGGACTGAGTTGTTGGACAAGGGCCCAATGGGAGTGTGTAGCTGTAGGGCGGTTCCTTCGCTTCTTTAAGCGGGAAGAGCTAAAACCTTTCACACACGGTACAAATTGTTTTCAAAGATGAAAAGTTTGCATGATAGATAGGTGGATCTTGATGAATCCTCATTCATCACTCTTTATTCTTTTATTTTAGCTAAAAACTTGTGCAAAACACCATGTAGATATGTGTAAATAGAATAAATTACCAAAATGTATGCATTGTGTAAATAGCAATAATTAGCATGTTTTTGTGCATAAATAAAAGAATAAAGAAATAAAAGAAAAAGAGGGAAATATTTAGAATAAATATTGAGTGACCTAATCCCAAGGGAGGGCTCAGCATGGGCCTAACCGCAAAAGAAACCAAGTAGAGAGAGATAAGGTGGCTCAATACATTGTACATAACCCTATGTATATAAATAATTTTATTTTCCTCAAAATAAAAATAAAAAGTTTTTCTCATATTTTTTACATATTTATAAAAATAAAATAAAAATCATAAAAAAGAAAAATAAAAAGAAAAATAAGAAAAATCATTTTCCACCTTGTATATATACCATGTACATATGTATATAAATCTATTTATTTACTAATGTATATAATTAATAAAAATAAAATAAAAATACCTTTTTATTCCAAATTTTATCTTGTATATAAATAAAATATAAAATTAGAGTAATTGTACAAAAATAAATAATTAAAAATAAAAATAAAAAATCCATATCTATATATACCTATATATAATAATAATATAATGTAAATACATTATTTATTTTTCAAAAAAATAAATAAAAATCACTAAAAAAATACTTTGAAAATAAAAAAATATTTTTCATTTTAAAAATTTTTCGAAATAAAATCATTTGCTCTTTTTAAATGAATTTCAAAATATATAATAATCGGAATTATCTAATTGGTCCACGGGGGATGTTGACCCCCGGTCAACCCCCCCTCCAGGACCACTTGCTTCGCAGACTTGCGCTCCGACCCGATTTCTTAGACTTTTTGTGCATTGATCCTCCTTCCATTCGTCCAAACCCCGGGTCCTGATTACACTTGAATCATCCCTGATCCACGCTCGGGGATCTGCTTAGGGATCCGAGCTTCGATACACTCACCCGACTCCCATCTTCCTGGACCCCTGGCATTATAAAGTCTCTCCTCCGGCCAACATTTGACGCATCTTTGGCCTCCGTCTTTCATCCCAGGACCTCCATTCCCCTCTCTAGAGTGACAGCTACCAGAGGAGAGTGTTGCAGTGAGGAGAAGGCGACCGCAGCCACTGATCCCGCAACTTGCGCCGCCGTGCTCCGCCACTGAGCGAGCCGAGCCTCTGGCCCCGACGAGCCATCGAGGCGACGACCCCAGGAGCTTCCTTAGCCCCAGCCCAGTCGATTGCAGCTATCAGGTACCCTCGATTCCACATAGGTTCGCATAATTTCCCAAATCCCCATTTTGCGCTGCCGTCTTTCGCTGGCCATTTCACATCGTTCCGAGCGCCCTTCTGATCATCCGACCCGACCACCGTACTCACAAGACTTCGCTCCACGTTCTACGCACCTCCATCCAACCCGGTTCGCCCAGGAACTGGGAGTTCGGTCCTCCTCCTACGCCGCTCGCCGGAGGACTACGCTGTGACCCATCTGACTGCCTATTCCACCCGATGACGGGTCGAGGCACTTTGCCCTCGACCCAGGAGTCTTTCTGTGTAGCTTGTAGGTTGAAAGGGCCCCATCTGGGGGTCCAAACATCCAGGCACAGGAGCTTCGTGCCTCCTTCATCGCCGGAGCTCTCTAGAGCTCCTCGGCCTCATCGGAGGTTCCCACCAGCTGCGGACCAGCATAGGCGAGCGTTTCCACATCTCAGCAGCTCCAAAGGACGCCTCCACCGCGCGCATTGGGCCGACGAACTTCGCCGGTGAAGTGTTCTTGGAGGACGTCCAGTTGCCATTCGATCGCGCCTCCTCCGCCAGATCAGAACAGAGCCGTTCATCTGCGGAGCGACCTCATCCGTCAATCCATCCGAGGAGCTGATTCAGGCCGTTGATCCAGCGAAGAGGCGTGTACCTTCAGCCACCGTCAGATCTCCACGTGGCACACCTTCGACCGTCGATTATTAATAATGGGGTAATTTGCACTTAGGCCCTCCTCTTTTTTCTTTTTATCGTTGAGTCCTGTAAATATTAGTTTACGTTGTTTTTATTTTGGATAATTTGCATTGTGGACCCTATATTTATTTTATTTGCACTTTAGTCCTTGCCTGTGTGAGACACGTGCATCGTCACATGATATTTTGGATAAATTGCATGTATGGGCTTGGGGTTTTGTTTATGTTATGGAATGAAATTTAGTTTCTGAAATTTGCATTTATACCCCTGTACATAGTTTTTATTAATCATGTGCTGATTGTTTTGGAATTTTGCGCTTTGAACCCTAATGTTTTTGCACGTGTTACAGTTAGGCCCCTGGAACTATATTTTCTTACATTTAGGTCCCTGTGTGTTGTAGCTCTTTTATTGGTTGAATAAAATAGCAAATAAAATCCAAATTAGGTGAAATTTGGATACGTGGCTTCTGCCACTGTGTTAAAAGTTTCCCTAAATTTTTGGGACATTTTCCTTGCTTTTTACTATTTTTTAAAAATTCAAAAACATGTATTTTTGCTAATGTTTGAAAAAGAAAATCAAAGAAAAATATAAAAACTTTTCTAAAAATTCTAAAAAAATTAGGGATTAGTGGTTTTCTACCTTCTGTCCAATTTTTGGCTTATTTGGGATTAGAAAAACCAAAAATATTAAAAAACAATAAAAAAACTTATAAAAATTCTAAAAAATTCTATAAAATTCAAAAAGAATTGCAAACTCTTTTTCTATAATTTAGTTTTTGCATTTATTTTTCATAAAAAATATTTCCAGATTTTTATAAAACAATTATATATTTTTAATTGGTCTTACAAGTCTAGCTGCACATTGATCTCCTGTTTTCCTCTTTCTCTATTTTTGGAAAATCAGATAAAAAAATTCTGAAAAATTCACCAAAAACACTTAAAAACATAAAAAACACAAAAATAATTTTATTTAAATTTTTGGAGTATTTTTTGAGTGCTTAAATAAATTGTTGTTGTTGTTTGTTTATACCTTTTCTTATCTTTTTCCTTATAATTATAAACACAAAAAATTTAAAAAGAATTAAAATCCACCAAAAAATATTTTATTCTTTATTTTCGATTTTGACTACTTCGTAGGCCGTCTCGGCTATCTCGTGCTCCCTGAGTCCAACCCTGGTCGCTATACCAGGTTAATAAACTAGCGAGGACCACTACTTCGTGTTTTATTGATTTTATCTTTGAGTTTGGTGGTTCCTTATTCTTCTTGTTGAGCTACGTATCGAGATCCAGTTCGCAACGACCCTTGTTCTTATACCTTCACCCGGGTCTTGGTCATTCTCGGCTCATCGGAATGGCACCGTTGCCAGGGAGCACAGCTTAGTAGTCATTGTTTTTTCGATTTTTGTTCAGTTTTGTTTTTCGCGGCTTTTTCCGTGGCTTTTTGGTTTTCCACGGCTTTTCGCGGCTTTGTGATTTTCTCTGTTTTCTTTTATTTTTATTTTGTTTTATTTTCTTTTACTTTATTTTATTTTTGTTTATTTTTATTTTATGTGTTTATTTTATTTTTATTTTTGCATACATTGTCTTTTATCACTTTTCTTTTATTATTATAATAATCTGTGTCCGATACACCTCTGTTTGTTTGCTTGTGAGGGCCCGAGGATCGAGGCGGTTCTTCTCAAAGAGCTGATGCAACCGTGGGATTCAGAGGCGGCTCCCTTCTGCACGGAGCTGCAAGAGAGCGCGAAGAGGCAAGCAGGGTCGTGGGTGTCGTAGATCAGTTGTAGATAGTTAGTTTATTTTTAGATTATTTATTATTGTAATAATACAGATACCCAGACTCTCAGACTTGTGGACTTTACTGGGTATGTTTCGCCGAGCACCGGTGTGCTAGGGGGACCCCACCATGGTTTTGTTTTTCTCGCTTTTCTTTTCTTTGATTTCACGTGGATATTTGTGCTTGAGCCCCTAGATCTAGGTTTTTATTTCGTTGAGCCAAGTAACCTTAGGTCCACAGCCTTAATAAGAATATTTGTTCCTGTAGCTCGCATTTGGACTTAGGCAAATAAAATTAGTGCTTCACGATAATAGGAGCTTCTGTGTAGGATGGTTCTCGCACTGCATCCATATAGTTAGTTTATATTTATGCGCAGATCATAATTGCATGTAGACTACTGGAGTCAGGTACTCCTTCTATCTCGTGCATGCATCATTGATTTTGTCACGCATCGGCTTTTCCGCTTTCCTCCTACTATTTTTCTGGACTTGAAATAAAAGGAAATTGGAAAATTCGTTAGACGATTTTTGAAAAAGACATAAAAAGAAAAACAATAAAATTGGGACTGCTAATCACACTTGACCTAAAAGACACCTCATTTAAAAATCTATCTTGAGGAGAGTAACCCCCTCCTTGTTTGGTTTGGATGAGCGAGAGAGTGACCCGCATCCTAGACTAGAGCCATATCTGATTTCTTGACTGACTACCGGCCTTTTATTCGGGACAGTCGGTTGAGACTATTGGATTCCTATCAGCTCACGTAATCGCTCTGAAAGACTGACTTGATCACCTATAATAAAATTGACAAGATAAGTGACCGATCTCTTACGGTCTTCAGCTCAGTTTGGAGTAGGTGAATCGGGGGTTTGATTTCTCATCTTGTGTGTCTCCAGATCCCTCCCACCTTCCCATCTATTTTCTCCCTCCCACCCTCCCCTCAGTCTTTTCTCTTCCTCTTCTTTATCCCTAGATGATGGATCCTCCTCACTTATCACCGACTCTTACGGCTTCTCCATTTTCTAACCATCCGTCCAGTCCACCTTCGAGGGAGGTCGGATCTCCGACCAACCTCCCGCTCTCTCCCTCCCATCGCTTTCATAAATTTGGGAATGCTGCGCTAGACATCTGTGGAGATCAGATGGAGAAGATGCGAGGCCCGAACGATGCCATTGCTGAGTTGAGAGTGCACCTCATACGCGGTCAGATTGAGCAGATGTGAGTATCAGATGTCTCCTATCCTAGTATGGTGGATGAGCAGATAGGACAGGGAGCTCAGTCAGCTTCTACATTAGGTCCATTCATCCTGAATTTGGAGCTTATTCAGAGACTGCCGATATTTTCAGGAGAGATGCACGAGGAGCCCTATCTTCACCTGTCCGAGTTCGAGAAGTTTTGCAGGACACGGTTTTATTCATATATCACTATAGAAGAGATGATGCTGAAGATCTTCCCATTCACACTTCAGGATAGAGCCATGCGATGGCACCGATGGTTGGGAAGGAGATTCTCTACGTGGGGGAACTTAAGTAGAGAGTTTCTACAGAGATACTTTACCCAGCGTAGAGCAGAGATGATGTGGTCCTTGATCACAGAGTTTTCAGTAGACCCCCAGGAGCCACTGCACCAGGCATGGCCGAGGTTTCTTGACCTCTTGAGGAGATTTCCTGAGTACGGTCTTCCACTGACAGATCTTATTGAGATCTCCATGCGGAGGATGACCGCGGATCAGATAGCACTGGTGATTACCTCATGTGGCGATTCACAGCGCAGTTCCGACATTGACTTACTAGATACCATCTCGAGGTTACTTTCACAGAGACCATCTTCACGAGATGTCGAGGTCAGGACAGCACATGAGGATGTTGCAGTACCAGTGGGGTGTGTCGCACTACATGAGGATACAGTTTCTACACACCAGCCCGAGGACTTGGATTATGCAGCACCGCAGATGACAGAGGAGATGACTGATACAGTGGAGGTTTTGACCCAGAGTCTACTCGAGTTGCCGTTGGTCTTCCAGCTAGAGGTCGAGTCAGCCCTAGAGTTTTCAGTTGACGATTCTTGGATATCAGATCTTCTGATACTCCAGGAGATAGAGGAGCCCCCATTACTACAGCCATCGACCCAGCCATTCCAGATTCTAGTCCCGGAGGAGTCAGCTTCTTTTTTGCAGAGACACTTCTCGGAGTCCGACAGATACCATGATTCAGCCCAGCAGCCACAGCTTGATATGGGATACCCCTCTGAGAGACCAAACATAGATAGTCCTGTATTCGAGCATTTTGTCCTCTACTTTGATGAGACAGATACACTTGCTGAGGACCAGATGGCAGCCAACATTGCCGCAGAGCGAGGATCAGCCACAACCACATTGCCAGCCTCTGCGGTGTTGACCAGTACCTTCTCCTACTTCCAGATTGTCGAGATCCAAACTTCAGATGATGATGCAGCCTGGTGCACAGAGTGGGTCCTTGACAGCAGCATAGATGCCCTGATAGATCCTGATCCTCTATTTCTAACCGATGATCTTGCATTCCTCCCCGAGGGTTCTCTGCGGGAGGATGCCACACACGATGAGTACTCGGTTTCACCTTCTGAGAGTGTATCTGGTCTGGCGGATCACGAAATCGAGTCTTCTGATCCTTCTGATTCTGAGTCATCTTACCTCGACGACCCTCGCGAGGATGAGCTGATCCTTGAGATATTCGATGATCTGTTTGACTTATCTCCATTATATGCATCGGATATCAGTTTTCTTAGAGAGTCTCCTGATCTTCACTTTCCATACCTCTTTGAGACGCTGATCGACGGGGAGGATTCCATGATTGATCCATCCTTCTCCACGTTTGATTTCTTCGGCTCTACACTTCCACTCCAGTCTGATCCTGAGCCGACGATTTCTTTTGTGCTACCGGATCCTGATCACTTATTCCCATATCCTTGGCCGGTAGCAGACACCCGCCTGATTGCCTACTTGGGTGTCATTCTTTACACTATTGATTTCGTCGTTGTTCTCATACCGAGACTGCAACGACAGTACGACATTCGCCTTACAGATGCCGTCCTGAACCTTGACACAGCGTTATTCTAGCCTTTGCGCCCAGCTAGGGGCGTAAAACCTAGCGCTTGTTGAGAGGCACCTCAACATTGTACCTTTTTATATACGTGTTTCGTCTTGGTTTGATTGTTCTTTCTTCCATTTTTGTTTTCACCCCCAGGTCTCGTATAGGATTATCATTGCTATACTTAGGATATACCTCATCCTAAGTATAGGGGGTGGAAACACCGAGTTGTTCCTTTCGTTCCGTTTCATCACTTCTGTTGTTGCCTATACTTAAGGATTCTTTACCTTAAGTATAGCGGGAGTGATACCCTCCATCTTGTATATATTTGTTTGTTGGTTTTCTTCGTCGTTTTCTACCTCTGTCTTGCTGCCTATACTTAGGGATATTTCACCCTAAGTATAGGGGAGGTAGACCCTGTACATTCTCACTCGGCTTTCCCCTTGTGTACAGCCTGTTTTACTTTGGATTATTTGATCCTAAGTATAGGGGGAAAACCCGAGATCCTTTTGCATTTCTATTCTTTCATTCATCTTTGTATATACCATTTCTTTTCACTTTCCTATACTAAGCACGAGTTATGTCTTCTTCATCGCTCTTGACTCCGAGGACATCGTTCGAGCTAAGTATAGGGGGTGTCTATATATTCCATATATATTTTAGCCATAACTCATACTTTGTGTGAGTGTGTTAGTAAATAAAAATGGCTAAAACCCAAAAAATCATTAAAATTAAAAATTTTTCCTTGTAAATAAAAATTCTTTTATTGCACATACATAGCTAGTTGTACAAATTATTTTTGTAAAAATGTTTGTAAAAACTTTTTGTGTAATAGCTTGTAAATATTTTGATATAAAAATTATGTATATAGTACAAAATTTTTGTAAAATGTTTTGAAAATCAAAAGTTTGCAAAAACCTTGTGTAAATTTGTGTACATATTTTGCAAAACTTGCATTCATGGATACATCCATGTTTTCAAAACATTTTCAAAAATTTTGCATATGTGTAAATAGTTTGTAAATTGCATCTTTGTATATATTTGTATAGTTTTTCCTGGATCGTAGTTGACATTTAAACTAGCCTGGAATTAAATTGAAAAATGGAGCTCGGTTAAGATCTTAATCCACCTAATTATAAGAGGAACCTTATAGGGCTTAGGGTTGAGACTTTTCAGGTCCATGATGACTTAATTCTTTGAGTCCACTAGGCTATGATCATATGTCATCTCGATGAGCCTAAGTAGAGAACTTAACAACACACGCATGACTCATATAGACAATGGCTTGACTTGGACCCGCACTTTACACCGAGCTCTCTACGAATGAGGTGGTGAGGAGGCAGTCTTCCTTGACTTGGGGTAGCATATGAGGGTAGTACTTCTAGGCAGAACCTCTCTTCTTCTTATAGTGAAGGAAGTGCGTCTCAACTTGGTCTGGTTGCCATGAGGTCTAACGACAGGAGTTGTGGGTTGCAATAATGCTTCAAAAGAGGGATAGTTTACTGGCTCAAGAGGAAAAACTCCTTATGTATAAATGTTGCACTTTGTAGATATGTTGTATAGATGCACATCGAAAAAAATGCAAAAAGAAAATAACTCCAAAAAAATTAGGGATTAGTGGTTTTCTACCTTATGTCCAATTTTTGGCTTATTTGGATTTATAAAAATCAAAAATATTAAAAAACAATAAAAAATTTTATAAAAATTCTAAAAAATTCTATAAAATTCAAAAAATTGCAAACTCTTTTTCTGTAATTTAGTTTTTGCATTTATTTTTCATAAAAATTATTTCCATATTTTTATAGAACAATTATGTATTTTTAATTGGTCTTTCAAGTCTAGCTGCACATTGATCTCTTGTTTTCCTCTTTCTCTATTTTTAGAAAATCAAATAAAAATTGAAAAATTCTGAAAAATTAACCAAAAACACTTAAAAACATAAAAAACACAAAAATAATTTTATTTTAATTTTTGGAGTATTTTTGAGTGCTTAAATAAATTGTTGTTGTTGTTTGTTTATACCTTTTCTTATCTTTTTCCTTATAATTAAAAACACAAAAAATTTAAAAAGAATTAAAATCCACCAAAAAATATTTTATTCTTTATTTCCGATTTTGACTACTTCGTAGGCCGTCTCGGCCATCTCGTGCTCCCTGAGTCCAACCCTGGTCGCTATACCAGGTTAATAAACTAGCGAGGACCACTGCTTCGTGTTTTATTGATTTTATCTTTGAGTTTGGTGGTTCCTTATTCTTCTTGTTGAGCTGCGTATCGAGATCCGGGTCGCAACGACCCTTGTTCTTACACCTTCACCCGGGTCTTGGTCATTCTCGGCTCATCAGAATGGCACCGTTGCCGGGGAGCACAGCTTAGTAGTCATTGTTTTTCGATTTTTGTTCAGTTTTGTTTTTCACGGCTTTTTCCGTGGCTTTTTGGTTTTCCGCGGCTTTTCGCGGCTTTGTGATTTTCTCTGTTTTCTTTTATTTTTTTTTTATTTTGTTTTATTTTCTTTTACTTTATTTTATTTTTGTTTATTTTTATTTTATGTGTTTATTTTATTTTTATTTTTGCATACATTGTCTTTTATCACTTTTCTTTTATTATTATAATAATCTGTGTCTGATACACCTCTGTTTGTTTGCTTGTGAGGGCCCGAGGATCGAGGCGGTTAATCTCAAAGAGCTGACGCAACCGCGGGATTCAGAGGAGGCTCCCTTCTGCACGGAGCTGCAAGAGAGCGCGAGGAGGCAAGCAGGGTCGTGGGTGTCGTAGATAAGTTGTAGATAGTTAGTTTATTTTTAGATTATTTATTATTGTAATAATACAGATACCCGGACTCTCAAACTTGTGGACTTTACGGGGTATGTTTCGCCGAGCACCGGTGTGCTAGGGGGACCCCACCATGGTTTTGTTTTTCTCGCTTTTTCTTTCTTTGATTTCACGTGGATATTTATGCTTGAGCCCCTAGATCTAGGTTTTTATTTCGTTGAGCCAAGTAACCTTAGGTCCACAGCCCTAATAAGAATATTTGTTCCTGTAGCTCGCATTTGGACTTAGGCAAATAAAATCAGTGCTTCACGATAATAGGAGCTTCTGTGTAGGATGGTTCTCGCACTGCATCCATATAGTTAGTTTATATTTATGCGCAGATCATAATTGCATGTAGACTACTGGAGTCAGGTACTCCTTCTATCTCGTGCATGCATCATTGATTTTGTCATGCATCGGCTTTTCGCTTTCCTCCTACTATTTTTCTGGACTTGAAATAAAAGGAAATCGGAAAATTCGTTAGACGATTTTTGAAAAGACATAAAAAGAAAAACAATAAAATTGGGACTGCTAATCACACTTGACCTAAAAGACACCTCATTTAAAAATCTATCTTGAGGAGAGTAACCCCCTCCTTGTTTGGTTTGGATGAGCGAGAGAGTGACCCGCATCCTAGACTAGAGCCATATCTGATTTCTTGACTGACTACCGGCCTTTTATTCGGGACAGTCGGTTGAGAATATTGGATTCCTATCAGCTCACGTAATCGCTCTGAAAGACTGACTTGATCACCTATAATAAAATTGACAAGATAAGTGACCGATCTCTTACGGTCTTCAGCTCAGTTTGGAGTAGGTGAATCAGGGGTTTGATTTCTCATCTGTGTGTCTCCAGATCCCTCCCACCTTCCCATCTATTTTCTCCCTCCCACCCTCCCCTCAGTCTTTTCTCTTCCTCTTCTTTATCCCTAGATGATGGATCCTCCTCACTTATCGCCGACTCTTACGGCTTCTCCATTTTCTAACCATCCGTCCAGTCCACCTTCGAGGGAGGTCGGATCTCCGACCAACCTCCCGCTCTCTCCCTCCCATCGCTTTCATTACTTTAGGCATGCTGCGCTAGACATCTGTGGAGATCAGATGGAGAAGATGCGAGGCCAGAACGATGCCATTGCTGAGTTGAGAGTGCACCTCATACGCGGTCAGATTGAGCAGATGTGAGTATCAGATGTCTCCTATCCCAGTATGGTGGATGAGCAGATAGGACAGGGAGCTCAGTCAGCTTCTACATTAGGTCCATTCATCCTGAATTTGGAGCTTATTCAGAGACTGCCGATATTTTTAGGAGAGATGCACGAGGAGCCCTATCTTCACCTGTCCGAGTTCGAGAAGTTTTGCAGGACACGGTTTTATTCATATATCACTATAGAAGAGATGATGCTGAAGATCTTCCCATTCACACTTCAGGATAGAGCCATGTGATGGCACCGATGGTTGGGAAGAAGATTCTCTACGTGGGGGAACTTAAGCAGAGAGTTTCTACAGAGATACTTTCCCCAGCGTAGAGCAGAGATGATGTGGTCCTTGATCACAGAGTTTTCAGTAGACCCCCAGGAGCCACTGCACCAGGCATGGCCGAGGTTTCTTGACCTCTTGAGGAGATTTCCTGAGTACGGTCTTCCACTGACAGATCTTATTGAGATCTCCTTGCAGGGGATGACCGCGGATCAGATAGCACTGGTGATTACCTCATGTGGCGATTCACAGTGCAGTTCCGACATTGACTTACTAGATACCATCTCGAGGTTACTTTCACAGAGACCATCTTCACGAGATGTCGAGGTCAGGACAGCACATGAGGATGTTGCAGTACCAGTGGGGTGTGTCGCACTACATGAGGATACAGTTTCTACACACCAGCCCGAGGACTTGGATTATGCAGCACCGCAGATGACAGAGGAGATGACTGATACAGTGGAGGTTTTGACCCAGAGTCTACTCGAGCTGCCGTTGGTCTTCCAGCTAGAGGTCGAGTCAGCCCTAGAGTTTTCAGTTGACGATTCTTGGATATCAGATCTTCTGATACTCCAGGAGATAGAGGAGCCCCCATTACTACAGCCATCGACCCAGCCATTCCAGATTCTAGTCCCGGAGGAGTCAGCTTCTTTTCTGCAGAGACACTTCTCGGAGTCCGACATATACCATGATTCAGCCCAGCAGCCACAGCTTGATATGGATACCCCTCTAAGAGACCAAACATAGATAGTCCTGTATTCGAGCATTTTGTCCTCTACTTTGATGAGACAGATACACTTGCTGAGGACCAGATGGCAGCCAGCATTACCGTAGAGCGAGAATCAGCCACAACCACATTGCCAGCCTCTGCGGTGTTGACCAGTACCTTCTCCTGCTTCCAGATTGTCGAGATCCAGACTTCAGATGATGATGTAGCCTGGTGCACAGAGTGGGTCCTTGACAGCAGCATAGATGCCCTGATAGATCCTGATCCTCTATTTCTAACCGATGATCTTGCATTCCTCCCCAAGGGTTATCTGCGGGAGGATGCCACACACGATGAGTACTCGGTTTCACCTTCTGAGAGTGTATCTGGTCTGGCGGATCACGAAATCGAGTCTTCTGATCCTTCTGATTCTGAGTCATCTTACCTTGACGACCCTCGCGAGGATGAGCTGATCCTTGAGATTTTCGATGATTTGTCTGACTTATCTCCATTATATGCATCGGATATCAGTTTTCTTAGAGTCTCCTGATCTTCACTTTCCATACCTCTTTGAGACGCTGATCGACGGGGAGGATTCCATGACTGATCCATCCTTCTCCACGTTTGATTTCTTCGGCTCTACACTTCCACTCCAGTCTGATCTTGAGCCAACGATTTCTTTTGTGCTACCGGATCCTGATCACTTATTCCCATATCCTTGGTCGGTAGCAGACACCCGCCTGATTGCCTACCTGGGTGTCATTCTTTACACTATTGATTTCGTCGATGTTCTCATACCGAGACTGCAACGACAGTACGACATTCGCCTTACAGATGCCGTCCTGAACCTTGACACAGCGTTATCCAAGCTTTTGCGACCAGCTAGGGGCGTAAAACCTAGCGCTTGTTGAGAGGCACCTTAACATTGTACCTTTTGTATATACGTGTTTCGTCTTGGTTTGATCGTTCTTTCTTCCGTTTTTGTTTTCACCCCAGGTCTCGTATAGGATTATCATTGCTATACTTAGGATATACCTCATCCTAAGTATAGGGGGGTGGAAACACCGAGTTGTTCCTTTCGTTCCGTTTCATCACTTCTGTTGTTGCCTATACTTAAGGATTCTTTACCTTAAGTATAGGGGGAGTGATACCCTCCATCTTGTATATATTTTTTTGTTGGTTTTCTTCGTCGTTTTCTACCTCTGTCTTGTTGCCTATACTTAGGGATATTTCACCCTTCCTAAGTATAGCGGGGAGGTATAGAACCTGTACATTCTCACTCGGCTTTCCTTTGTGTACAGCCTGTTATACTTAGGATTATTTGATCCTAAGTATAGGGGGAAAACCTGAGATCCTTTTGCATTTCTATTCTTCCATTCATCTATGTATATACCATTTCTTTTCACTTTCCTATTCTAAGCACGAGTTATGTCTTCTTCATCGCTCTTGACTCCGAGGACATCGTTCGAGCTAAGTATAGGGGTGTGTATATATTCCATATATTACTTTAGCCATAACTCATACTTTGTGTGAGTGTGTTAGTAAATAAAAATGGCTAAACCCAAAAATTCATTAAAATTAAAAAAATTTCCTTGTAAATATAAATTCTTTTATTGCACATACATAGCTAGTTGTACAAATTATTTTTGTAAAAATGTTTGTAAAAACTTTTCGTGTAAATAGCTTGTAAATATTTGGATATAAAAATTATGTATATATAACGAAATTTTGTAAAATGTTTTGAAAATCAAAAGTTTGCAAAACCTTGTGTAAATATGTGTACATTTTTGCAAACTTGCATTCATGGATGCATCCATGTTTTCAAAACATTTTCAAAAAAATTTGCATATGTGTAAATAGTTTGTAAATTGCATCTTTGTAAATATTTGTATAGTTTTTCCTGGATCATAGTTGACATTTAAACTAGCCTGGAATTAAATGGAAAATGGAGCTCGGTTAAGATCTAATCCACCTAATTATAAGAGGAACCTTATAGGGCTTAGGGTTGAGACTTTTCTGGTCCATGGTGACTTAATTCTTTGAGTCCACTAGGCTATGATCATATGTCATCTCGATGAGCCTTAGTAGAGACTTAACAACACACACATGACTCATATAGACAATAGCTTGACTTGGACCCGCACTTTACATCGAGCTCTCTACGGATGAGGTGGTGGAGGAGGCAGTCTTCCTGACTTGGGGTAGCATATGAGGTAGTACTTCTAGGCGGAACCTCTCTTCTTCTTATAGTGAAGGAAGTGCGTCCTCAACTTGGTCTGGTTGCCATGAGGTCTAACGACAGGAGTTGTGGGTTGCAATAATGCTTCAAAAGAGGGATAGTCTACTGGCTCAAGAGAAAAACTCCTTATGTATAAATGCTGCACTTTGTAGATTGTTGTACAGATGCACATCGAAAAAAAAAGCAAAAAGAAAATAACTCCAAAAAAATTAGGGATTAGTGGTTTTCTACCTTCTATCCAATTTTTGGCTTATTTGGATTTATTAAAAACCAAAATATTAAAAAACAAAAAAAACTTATAAAAATTCTATAAAATTCAAAAAAATTGCAAACTCTTTTTCTGTAATTTTGTTTTTGCATTTATTTTTCATAAAAATTATTTCCATATTTTTATAGAACAATTATATATTTTTAATTGGTCTTTTAAGTCTAGCTGCACATTGATCTCCTGTTTTCTCTCTTTCTCTATTTTTAGAAAATCAAATAAAAACTGAAAAATTCTGAAAAATTCTCCAAAAACACTTAAAAACATAAAAAACACAAAAATAATTTTATTTTAATTTTTGGAGTATTTTTGAGTGCTTAAATAATATTGTTGTTGTTGTTGTTTATTTATACCTTTTCTTATCCTTTTTCCTTATAATTAAAAACACAAAAAATTTAAAAAGAATTAAAATCACCAAAAAATATTTTATTCTTTATTTTCGATTTTGACTACTTCATAGGCTGTCTCGGCCATCTCGTGCTCCCTGAGTCCGACCCTGGTCGCTATACCAGGTTAATAAACTAGCGAGGACCACTGCTTCGTGTTTTATTGATTTTATCTTTGAGTTTGGTGGTTCATTATTCTTCTTGTTGAGCTGTTCGAGATCCGAGTCGCAACGACCCTTGTTCTTATACCTTCACCCGGGTCTTGGTCATTCTCGGCTCATCAGAATGGCACCGTTGCCGGGGAGCACAGCTTAGTAGTCATTGTTTTTCGATTTTTGTTCAGTTTTGTTTTTCTCGGCTTTTTCCGCGGCTTTTCGTGGCTTTGTGATTTTCTCTGTTTTCTTTTATTTTTATTTTTATTTTTATTTTGTTTTATTTTCTTTTACTTTATTTTATTTTTGTTTATTTTTGTTTTATGTGTTTATTTTATTTTTATTTTTGCATACATTGTCTTTTATCATTTTTCTTTTATTATAATAATCTGTGTCTGATACACCTATGTTTGTTTGCTTGTGAGGGCCCAAGGACCGAGGCGGTTCTTCTCAAAGAGCTGACGCAACTGCGGGATTCGGAGGCGGCTCCCTTCTGCACGGAGCTGCAAGAGAGCGCGAGGAGGCAAGCAGGGTCGCGGGTGTCGTAGATCAGTTGTAGATAGTTAGTTTATTTTTAGATTATTTATTATTGTAATAATACAGATACCCGGACTCTCAAACTTGTGGACTTTACGGGGTCTGTTTCGCCGAGCACCGGTGTGCTCGGGGGACCCCACCATGGTTTTGTTTTTCTCGCTTTTCTTTTCTTTGATTTCACGTGGATTTCTGTGCTTGAGCCCCTAGATCTAGGTTTTTATTTCGTTGAGCCAAGTAGCCTTAGGTCCACAGCCCTAATAAGAATATTTGTTCCTGTAGCTCGCATTTGGACTTAGGCAAATAAAATCAGTGCTTCACTATAATAGGAGCTTCTGTGTAGGACGATTCTCGCACTGCATCCATATAGTTAGTTTATATTTATGAGCAGATCATAATTGCATGTAGACTGCTGGAGTCAGGTACACCTTCTATCTCGTGCATGCATCATTGATTTTGTCGCACATCGGCTTTTCCGCATTCCTCCTCCTATTTTTCTGGACTTGAAATAAAAGGAAATCGGAAAATTCGTTAGATGATTTTTGAAAAAGACATAAAAAGAAAAACAATAAAATTGGGATTTCTAATCACACTTGACCTAAAAGACCCCTCATTGAAAAATCTGTCTTGGGGAGAGTAACCCCCTCCTTGTTTGGTTTGGATGAGCGAGAGAGTGACCCGCATCCTAGACTAGTCCGATTTCTTGACTGACCACCGGCCTTTTATTTGGGACAGTCGGTTGAGAATATTGGATTCCTATCAGCTCACGTAATCGCTCTAAAAGACTGATTTGATCACCTAAAATAAAATTGACAAGATAAGTGACCGATCTCTTACGGTCTTCAGCTCAGTTTGGAGTAGGTGAATCGGGGGTTTGCTTTCTCATCTTGTGTGTCTCCAGATTCCTCCCACCTTCCCATCTATTTTCTCCCTCCCACCCTCCCTTCAGTCTTTTCTCTTCCTCTTCTTTATCCCTAGATGATGGATCCTCCTCACTTATCGCTGACTCTTACGGCTTCTCCATTTTCTAACTATCCGTCCAGTCCACCTTCGAGGGAGGTCGGATCTCCGACCAACCTCCCGCTCGCTCCCTCCCATCCCTTTCATTACTTTGGGCATGTTGCGCTAGACATCCGTGGAGATCAAAGGGAGAAGATGTGAGGCCCGAACGATGCCATTGCTGAGTTGAGAGTGCACCTCATACGCGATCAGATTGAGCAGATGTGAGTATCAGATGTCTCCTATCCCAGTATGGTGGATGAGCAGATAGGACAGGGAGCTCAGTCAGCTTCTACATTAGGTTCATTCATCCTGAATTTGGAGCTTATTCAGAGACTGCCGATATTTTCAGGAGAGATGCACGAGGAGCCCTATCTTCACCTGTTCGAGTTCGAGAAGTTTTGCAGGACACGGTTTTATTCAGATATCACTATAGAAGAGATGATGCTGAAGACCTTCCTGTTCACACTTCAAGATAGAGCCATGCGATGGCACCGATGGTCGGGAAGGAGATTCTCTACGTGGGGCAACTTACGCAGAGAGTTTCTACAGAGATACTTTCCCCAGCATAGAGCAGAGATGATGTGGTCCTTGATCACAGAGTTTTCAGTAGACCCCCAGGAGCCACTGCACCAGGCATGGCTGAGTTTTCTTGACCTCTTGAGGAGATTTCCTGAGCACGGACTTCCATTGACAGATCTTATTAAGATCTCCATGCGGGGGATGACCGCGGATCAGATAGCACTGGTGATTACCTCATGTGGCGGTTCACAGCGCAGTTCCGACATTGACTTACTAGATACCATCTCAAGGTTACTTTCACAGAGACCATCTTCACGAGATGTCGTGGTCAGGAACGCACATGAGGATGTTGCAGTACCAGTGGGGGTGTGTCGCGCTACATGAGGATACAGTTTCTACACACCAGCCTGAGGACTTGGATTATGCAGCACCGCAGATAACAGAGGAGATGACTGATACAGTGGAGGTTTTGACCCAGAGTCTACTCGAGTTATCGTTGGTCTTCCAGCTAGAGTTCGAGTCAGCCCTAGAGTTTTCAGTTGACGATTCTTGGATATCAGATCTTCTGATACTCCAGGAGATAGAGGAGCCCCCATTACTACAGCCATCGACCCAGCCATTCCAGATTCTAGTCCCGGAGGAGTCAGCTTCTTTTCTGCAGAGACACTTCTCGGAGTCCGACAGATACCATGATTCAGCCCAGCAGCCACAGCTTGATGTGGGATACCCCTCTGAGAGACCAAACATAGATAGTCATGTATTCGAGCATTATGTCCTCTACTTTGATGAGACAGATACACTTGTTGAGGACCGGATGGCAGCCAGCATTGCCGCAGAGCGAGGATCAGCCACAACCACATTTCCAGCCTCTGCGGTGTTGACCAGTACCTTCTCTTGCTTCCAGATTGTCGAGATCCAGACATCAGATGATGATGCAGCCTGGTGCACAGAGTGGGTCCTTGACAGCAGCATAGATGCCCTGATAGATCCTGATCCTCTATTTCTAATCGATGATCTTGCATTCCTCCCTGAGGGTTATCTGCGGGAGGGATGCCACACACGATGAGTACTCAGTTTCACCTTCTGAGAGTGTATCTGGTCTGGCGGATCACGAATCGAGTCTTCTGATCCTTCTGATTCTGAGTCATCTTACCTCGACGACCCTCGCGAGGATGAGCTGATCCTTGAGATATTCGATGATCTGTCTGACTTATCTCCATTATATGCATCGGATATCAGTTTTCTTAGAGAGTCTCCTGATCTTCACTTTCCATACCTCTTTGAGACACTGATCGACAGGGAGGATTCCATGATTGATCCATCCTTCTCCACGTTTGATTTCTTCAGCTCTACACTTCCACTCCAGTCTGATCCTGAGCCGACGATTTCTTTTGTGCTACCGGATCCTGATCACTTATTCCCATATCCTTGGCCGGTAGCAGACACCCGCCTGATTGCCTACCTGGGTGTCATTCTTTACACTATTGATTTCGTCGCTGTTCTCATACCGAGACTGCAACGACAGTACGACATTCACCTTACAGATGTCGTCCTGAACCTTGACATAGCGTTATCCTAGCTTTTGCGCCCAGCTAGGGGCGTAAACTTAGCGCTTGTTGAGAGGCCTCAACATTGTACCTTTTGTATATATGTGTTTCGTCTTGGTTTGATTGTTCTTTCTTCCGTTTTTGTTTTCACCCCAGGTCTCGTATAGGATTATCATTGCTATACTTAGGATATACCTCATCCTAAGTATAGGGGGGTGGAAACACCGAGTTGTTCCTTTCGTTCCATTTCATCACTTCTGTTGTTGCCTATGCTTAAGGATTCGTTACCTTAAGTATAGGGGGGGTGATACCCTCCATCTTGTATATATTTGTTTTGTTGGTTTTCTTCGTCGTTTTCTACCTCTGTCTTGCTGCCTATACTTAGGGATATTTCACCCTAATATAGGGGAGGTAGACCATGTACATTCTCACTCGACTTTCCCTTTGTGTACAGCATGTTATACTTAGGATTATTTGATCCTAAGTATAGGGGAAAACCCGAGATCCTTTTGCATTTCTATTCTTTCATTCATCTTTGTATATACCATTTCTTTTCACTTTCCTATACTAAGCACGAGTTATGTCTTCTTCATCGCTCTTGACTCCGAGGACATCGTTCGAGCTAAGTATAGGGGTGTGTATATATTCCATATATACTTTAGCCATAACTCATACTTTGTGTGAGTGTGTTAGTAAATAAAAATGGCTAAAACCCAAAAATTCATTAAAATTAAAAAAATTTTCCTTGTAAATAAAAATCTTTTATTGCACATACATAGCTAGTTGTACAAATTATTTTTGTTAAAATGTTTGAAAAAACTTTTTATGTAAATAGCTTGTAAATATTTTGATATAAAAATTATGTATATAGTACAAAATTTTTGTAAAATGTTTTGAAAATCAAAAAGTTTGCAAAAACCTTGTGTAAATTTATGTACATATTTTGCAAAACTTGCATTCATGGATACATCCATGTTTTCAAAACATTTCCAAAAATTTTGCATATGTGTAAATAGTTTGTAAATTGCATCTTTGTAAATATTTGTATAGTTTTTCCTGGATCATAGTTGACACTTAAACTAGCCTGGAATTAAATTGGAAAATGGAGCTCGGTTAAGATCTTAATCACCTAATTATAAGAGGAACCTTATAGGGCTTAGGGTTGAGACTTTTCAGGTCCATTGTGACTTAATTCTTTGAGTCCACTAGGCTATGATCATATGTCATCTCGTTTGCCTAAGTAGAGCACTTAACAACACACACATGACTCATATAGACAATGGCTTGACTTGGACCCGCACTTTACACCGAGCTCTCTACGGATGAGGTGGTGAGGAGGCAGTCTTCCTTGACTTGGGGTAGCATATGAGGGTAGTACTTATAGGCGAAACCTCTCTTCTTCTTATAGTGAAGGAAGTGCGTCTCAACTTGGTCTGGTTGCCATGAGGTCTAACGACAGGAGTTGTGGGTTGCAATAATGCTTTAAAAGAGGGATAGTCTACTAGCTCAAGGAAGAAAAACTCCTTATGTATAAATGCTGCACTTTGTAGATATGTTGTACAGATGCACATCAAAAAAAATGCAAAAAGAAAATAACTCCAAAAAAATGGTGGGTCTGAGAGAAAATGATAATCCCATTGGAGTGTATATAGTGCAATAAGAAAAGCTTGAGACTCATGTTCCATCTTATGAAGCTTGCAGTAGGGAGACTTAGCTACACTAGGTGAGCTCCCAGGGATACATGGCTACACTGGCCATGGTCCATTCTCTTCTTCCCCCTCTTCTTGAGCCGGTGAACTTGAACTTAGAAGGGAATACCCCTCTCCTCGAAAGAGTGGAAAGACTAGGGTCATAGAGTTACCTTGTTGGGGAGGGTTGTCATTTTGCTACTTCTGAGGTGGAGAGCTATACCTCACTTACCCTGTGCAAGGAAAGATTCATGGTCTTCGGGGTTTGTGTATGTAGACTTGTTCTGATCTGGATTATTGAGGAGTCTTGACTATAGATTAGTGGATCTTAGAGGTTGTTGAGTTTTAAACCTAAGTCCAAATAAGGTTCTGACACATTAATTATCCAAAGATCTGATCGAGCTCCATAATTCAAATTAATGAAGGCAAGTTTTATAATTAGCATTGATCCTTGCATTTCCTCTCTTTTTCTTTTCCTTTTCTTTTTCACTTCTTTTTCAAACAAGTGTTTGCTAAGGGACTAGCAAAGTTAAGTATAGGGGGGTCATGAATCCTCATTCATCACTCTTTATTCTTTTATTTTAGCTAAAAACCTGTGCAAAACACCATGTATATGTGTAAAATAGAATAAATTACCAAAATGCATGCATTGTGTAAATAACAATAATTAGCATGTTTTTGTGCATAAATAAAAGAATAAAGAAATAAAAGAAAAAGAGGGAAATATTTAGAATAAATATTGAGTGACCTAATCCCAAGGGAGGGCTCAGCATGGGCCTGACCGCAAAAGAAACCAAGTAGAGAGAGATATGGTGGCTCAATACATTGTACATAACCCTATGTATACAAATAATTTTATTTTCCTCAAAATAAAAATAAAAGTTTTTCTCATATTTTGTACATATTTATAAAATAAAATAAAATCATCAAAAGAAAAATAAAAAGAAAAATAAGAAAATCATTTTCCACCTTGTATATATACCAAATTTTATGTTTAAATAAATAATAAAATAAAATAAAAATATCTTTTATTCCAAATTTTATGTTGTATATAAATAAAATATAAAATTGGAATAATTGTACAAAATAAATAATTAAAAATAAAAATCAAAAATCCATATGTATATATACATATATAATAATAATATAATGTAAATACGTTATTTATTTTCAAAAAATAAATAAAAATCACTGAAATACTTTGAAAATAAATAAACATTTTTCATTTTAAATTTTTTTTGAAACAAAATCATTTGCTATTTTTAAATGAATTTCTAAATAATTAATAATCGGAATTATCTGATTGGTCCACAGGGGATATTGACCCCCGGTCAACTCCCCCGCCAGGACCACTTGCTTCGCGACTTGCGCCCCGACCCAATTTCTTAGACTTTTCACACATTGATCCGCCTTCCATTCGTCCAAACCCCGGGTCCTAATTACACTTGAATCATCCCTGATCCACACCCGGGGATCTGCTTAGGGATCCGAGCTCTGATACACTCACCTGACTCCCATCTTCCCGGACCCCTGGCATTATAAAGTCTCTCCTCCGGCCGACATTTGACGCATCTTTGGCCTCCGTCTTTCATCCCAGGACCTCCATTCCCCTCTCTAGAGTGACAGCTACCAGAGGAGAGTGTTGCAGTGAGGAGAATGCGACCATAGCCACTGATCCGGCGACTTGCGCCGCCGTGCTCCGCCACCAAGTGAGCCGAGCCTCTGGCCCCGACGAGCCATCGAGGCGACGAACCCAAGAGCTTCCTTAACCCCATCCCAGTCGATTGCAGCCATCAGGTACCCTCGATTCCCCGTAGGTTCGCTTAATTTCCCAAATCCCCATTTTGGCACCGCCGGCTTTCGCCAGCCATTTCACGTCATTCCGAGCGCCCTTCTGATCATCCGACCCGACCACCGCACTCACGAGACTTCGCTACACGTTCTATGCACCTCCCTCCACCCCGGTTCACCCAGGAACTGGGAGTTCGGTCCTCCTCCTCCGCCGCTCGCCGGAGGACTACGCCACGACCCATCTGACCGCCTATTCCACCCGCTGATGGGTCGAGGCACTTTGCCCTCGACCCAGGAGTCTTTCTGTGCAGCTTGCAGGTTGAAAGGGCCCCATCTGGGGGTCTAAACGTCCAGGCACATGAGCTTCGCGCCTCCTTCATCGTCGGAGCTCTCTGGAGCTCCTCGGCCTCATCGGAGGTCCCCACCAGCTGCGGACCAGCATAGGCGAGCGTTTCCACATCTCAGTAGCTCCAGAGGATGACTCCACCACGCGCATTGGGCCGGAGAACTTCGCCGGTGAAGTGTTCTTGGAGGACGTCTAGTTGCCGTCCGATCGCGCCTCCTCCGCCAGATCAGATCAGAGCCATTCATCTGCGGAGCGTCCCATCCGTCGATCCATCCAAGGAGCTGATCCAGGCCGTTGATCCAGCGCAGAGGCGTGCACCTTCAGCCACTGTCAGATCTCCACGTGGCATGCCCTCGACCATCGATTATTAATAACGGGTAATTTGCACTTAGGCCCTCCTCTTTTTGTTTTTTGTCGTTGAGTCCTGTAAATATTAGTTTACATGGTTTTTATTTTGGATAATTTGCACTGTGGACCCTATGTTTATTTTATTTACACTTTAGTCCCTACCTGTGTGAGACAGATGCATCGTCACGTGATATTTTAGATAAATTGCATGTATGGGCTTGGAGTTTTGTTTCTGTTATGGAATTAAATTTAGTTTCTGAAATTTGCATTTATACCCCTGTGCGTAGTTTTTATTAAACATGTGTTGATTGTTTGGGAATTTTTGCTTTGAACCCTAAGGTTTTCGCATGTGTTACAGTTAGGCCCCTGGAACTATGTTTTCTTACATTTAGGTCCCTGTGTGATGTAGCTCTTTTATTGGTTGAATAAAATAGCAAATAAAATCCAAATTAGGCAAAATTTGGATAAGTGGCTCCTGCTACTGTGTAAAAATTTCTCTAAATTTTTGGGACATTTTCCTTGCTTGTTACTATTTTTAAAAATTCAATAACACATACTTTGCTACTGTTTGAAAAAGAAAATAAAAGAAATATATAAAAACTTTTCTAAAAATTCGAAAAAAAATTGAGATTGTTAGTTAGTGGTTTTCTACCTTTTGTCCAATTTTTGGCTTATTTGGATTTATAAAAACCAAAAAAACTAAAAACATTAAAAACCTTATTAAAATTCTAAAAAATTCTATAAAATTCAACAAATTCCAAATCTTTTTCTGTAATTTAGTTTTTGCATTTATTTTTCATAAAAAAATATTTTCGGATTTTTATAGACCAATTACATATTTTTAATTGGTCTTTCAAGTCTGGATGCACATTGATCTCCTGTTTTCCTCTTTCTCCATTTTTAGAAAATCAAATAAAAAATTGAAAAATTCTGAAAAAATCACCAAAAACACTTAAAACATAAAAACACAAAAATAATTTTATTTTAATTTTGAAGTATTTTTGAGTGCTTAAATAAATTATTGTTGTTGTTTGTTTATACCTTTTCTTTTTTTTCCTTATAATTAAAAACACAAAAAATTAAAAAGAATTAAAATCCACCAAAAATATTTTATTCTTTATTTTCGATTTTGACTACTTCGTAGGTCGTCTCGGTCATCTCGTGCTCCCTGAGTCCGACCTTGGTCGATATACAAGTTAATAAACTAGCGAGGACCGTTGCTTCGTGTTTTATTGATTTTATCTTTGAGTTTGGTGGTTCCTTATTCTTCTTGTTGAGCTGCGTACCGAGATCCAGGTTGCAACGACCCTTGTTCTTATACCTTCACCCGGGGTCTTGGTCATTCTCGGCTCATTAGATCTGAGCTGGTTGTTGAGGTGGATCTGGATAAGGATTTATGGAACTTGAGGGTTGTTGAGACTTAAATCCTAACTCTAATAGAGTCCCGACACACTGTTAATCCAAAGGTCTGAATCCAGGCTCCAGATTTTGGATAAAGTGAAAATTGGTTTAAAGAAACGATCATGTTCTAAGTTATTTTATTTTCCTTTTTTTCTTTTTGCTTACACTTATTTATAGAATAAGTGTTTGCTAAGGGACTAGCAAGGTAAAGTATAGGGGAATGATGAATCCATGATTCATCTCCTTTATTCTTTCATTTTGGCTAAAATCCTTGGTAAAATACATGTAATAATCACTAAATCCATTTAATTAACATTCTAACAACAATTATTAATATTATATAATAACACTTAATTTATGCAAAATAAAAGAATAAAGAGAAAAAGGAAAATAAAAATAAAAAAGAATGTGTATGTAATATACAGACTGATCTTAACCCCGAGACCAGGTCAATATTGATCGGGTTGACAAAGAAATAAGTAGGGGGGAATAGGATCATAATTTATAAAAATATCCAGAAAATCAAGACCAAAAATGTAATTTACCCATTTTCACCTTGTAAATACTTCACCAATTTTATTTATCATCAAAACCATGTCAAAACAAAATACTCCTTTTATAAAAGTTTTTACAAAAATATATGTTATTTTATAAAAAATATCATAAAAATATTTCAGTACAAAAATAAAATAACCGTAATTAACCGTAAAAGCCGCAATAGCCGATTTCCAAGGTTCATATCTATTTATAGAAAACTCCAAAATGACCAAACTCACTTTTAAAATCTGTCTTGTACATAATACTATTTATTAAAAATATCAGAAAAATATTTGGATAAAACCAGTGAGTTTCGACTTTCTGGACCCATTGTCTATTTGTACTATATGTAGAAACTTCCGTGATTTTTAATTAAATAACCGTAAACCGTATTAACTTAATTCTTTTTCCTAAAATCATCTAAAATTGTATATAAAAATATAAAAATAAAAGTAACTTAAAATACCCAAAAAATGAGGAGACCCTTTTGCCTAAGATTTTCTACCGATTTTCCCTAGTTTCAACTGTTTGCCTCCCTGAGTTCGACACTCCCGTAGTTAACTGCTATACATTAAGTTTAAGGAGTATAAATAAAAATAAAAAAGATTAATTCACTTTAATCTTTTCTGGTAAAATTCACCTGGTCGATACAACGACCAAAATCTCTCTCTGACTCTTTTGCACGTTCAGAAGACAAGTGATCAGGTGGTTTTTTCATCGATCTCGGCGCATATCCACCATGAAAGTCCGATGGTCTCTGATCTGACGTTGCATGGTCTCCATGGAGGCTAATAGGGTGTTGTTGATGGCACCCTGTTCTAATACATAGGTCTGGTCCCCGCTGGGTCCATTGGTGCGCTCCTCACCGTTGGTCATGGTCTCTACAAAGGCAAAAGACCCAAACTCAGGTGACGTCAAGAGATCAAATGTCTGTTGTTGTCTCTACTTGGGCACCTCAGGACTGGTAGAAGGGTGGTCGAGGGGGAACAAGTCGAAGTCAAACTCAGGTTCAGAGAGCGGGTCTGGGCTCTCGCGAACCAACCTAGATGAACGGACTAGAGTGCTCGAAAGCAGTGCAACCAGAGGCTGCCTAAGGGACCTCTGGCCCATCATCGTGATGTAGTGAGTGAAAGCGGATGAGATCTGGAAAACACACAAGATCGGGCAAGCAAACCCCCAATTCACCTACTCACGCAGAGCTGATGACCATAACGGTTTGGTCTTTTATCTTGTCGATTTTATTTAGGTAATCAAACAGTCTTTCAGAGCAATTAAGTGAGTTATTGGGAATCCAACATTCCCAGGAGACTGTCCCGATCCTAAGGCTAGATCTTTCCTAGCCAGTATAAGTCGCGGACCGTTTATCGGCTACCCGATAGACTTTCTCTGTTAAGGATATCGCGACCCGCTTTACCAAAAACCGGAGCGATCCTCACTGGAGAACGACTAACCCAAAATCAGTAGTCTGAGGAGAGGTTGGATATGGCTCTAACCTAGTGTGTGGGTCACTCTCTCGCTCATCCAAACCAGACAATGAGGGGATTGCTCTCCCAAGATAAATTTTTAAGTGAGGTGTCTTTTATGGTCAAGTATGTTTAGCAGTCCCAATTTTATAGTTTTTCCTTTTTAGGTATTTTTCAAGCAAATAATGCCTAATGAATTTTCCGATTCTCTTGGTTATTTTAAGTCCAAAAACAAGGGGGGAGAAGTCGAAAAAGCCGATGCACGGTCAAACACTATGATGCATGCAGAGTAAGAAATGTGTACCTGTCTCCAGCTCTCTACATGCAGGGTGATCCGCGTGTAAAATAAAAGATTGAAATAAAACTACCTATATGATACAAGAAGAAATCGACCTTAGACAAATAATTTCTACTCGACAAGAACGATAGCTAACGGGTCAACAAGAGGGGTCGGGGTCCAGTCTCAGATGCCGATTGGTGTCCGCCACAACGGATCCTGCTAGCGTTGTATATGGCCTCTAGCAGCACATGACCCCTCAGGTGGTCGAGTTTACTTTTTCTTTTTTGATTTAATTAATAAGGTCCACTTATCGATATATAGAAATATGCAAGCAATTAGGGCTGGGGTCTTAATTAATTACGTCATAATCAAGCCAAAAATCCTAAGTCTAAGGGCCAAAAACTTCAAGAATAAAAAATAAAAGAAAAATACGATAAACACAAATCGACGTAAAATCTGCGGTGAGGTCCCCCGAACACACCGGTGCTCGGTGAAACAGACCCCAAGATTAAGCCAAGTCTGAGTCTGAGTCATGTCCTGTATTATCACAATAATAATAGCAAGAAATAAAGCTAAGGCTAAAGCTAAACTACAACTCCTCCACATGTACTGCTCCCCCTCTCCTACGCTCTCCTGTGGCTCGATGCAGAAATGAGCCGCCTCCGTGTCACTCGGGTACCTCAGCGCTTCGAAGATAGCCACCCTCGCTCGTCGGGCCCTCGTAAGAAAGGGAAACAGAAACATGTCATGCCACAGTTATAAAAATAAAATAAAATAAATGAAAAATGAAAACAAATAAAAAGAAATAAAAACAAAAACAAATACAAAAAAACAGATAAAGAAAAAATAAAAAGAAGAAAAATAAAAACAAAGCCGAAAAAGGAAAACCGACTAATAAGCCGTGCTCCTCAACAACGGTGCCATTCTGATGATGGACCTTTTTTGCTACTCGGGTTAAGGAATATCTATGGTCATTGCGACTCGAATCGCAAGGCACAGTCTATCAAGAAAATCAGACCACCAACTAAAGAAAACACATAATCAAACAAGGCAAGCGGTCTTGCTAATTTATTTTACCCGGTATAGCTACCAGGGTCGATCACAAGGAGCACGGGATGGAAGACCTACAAAGTAGTCGGACAACCAAGAAAACAAAAGAATTTGGTGGTTTTAAATTTTTCATTTTTCTATGATTTTTATAATAAGAAAAAGAATAAAGAAAAACCAAAAAGAAACACTCCAACAATTATTTAAAAGTCCAAAAATGCTCAAAAATTCAAGACAAAAATATTTTTAGGTTTTTAAAATATTCAAGCATTTTTATGAATTGTATGGGGTTTTCTGATTTTTTTTATTTTCTAAAAATAAAAGAAGGTAAAAAACAGAAAATAATGTACAGCTGGGATCTAAACGTAGATTAAAATTAATTAAAATGCCTAAAAAATCCTAGCTGTAATTTTATATGAAACTACAAAATAAAATCTACCTACAGAAGAAGAAAACACCTTTTTTGGTTTTTTTTAATTTGTTTAATGATTTTCATAAGATTTTTACTCTTTTTTTATTTTTTATGGGTTTTATAAAAGGGAATGAAACAAAAATTGCATAGAAACTCAAACAACACAAAACACACAATCAAATTTTTTTAGATTTTTCAAGACATTTTAATATTTTTAGTTGATTTTCTAAAATAAATAGTGATGGTTTTTTATGTTTTTGAATTTTAGAAAATAATAAACAAAATCAAAACCAAACCCAAAAATTATCAAAATTCCTACACTGAGGCAAGAGCAATGTTTCAAAATTTCGTGATTTTTGGAGCAATTTTGCTATTTATTTAATTAAAGACAAAAGACATAGCTCATAGGGACCATAATGCAAATAAAGTAAGTCTTGGGATCAAACAATAATATGCAAGAAAAGCTTAGGGTCAAGTCTGCAATTTCTCCACTAATATCCGCACATGTCACAAATCCGCACTCACAGGGTCATATTTGCAAATATGAAAAGTAAACATTCAGTTCATAACAGAATATAAGTTATCGAAAACAATGCAAATAACTCAGATAAACACGTGACGAAGCACGTGGATCCACACAGGCAGGACTAAAGTGTAAATACGATAAACTACATGGAATGGAATGCAAAAAGGTTTAACTGTGATTTTATTTTACAGACTAAAATAAAAACTAAATAAACGCAGGATAGAATGAGAAATATACCCATGGAGGCATGTGAGCAGTGGATGATGGGATGCGCGGCAGCCGCTGATGAGGCGCGATCGTGCGGCTTTGGACGCATTAGATGTCAGATCTAACGGCTATCAGATGTCGGGGACGTGGCTGGTCCAGGGCCGTTAGATCTGACATCTAACGGCATGACATCTCCAGAAGATGGACGGCTACGATGACGCCTGGAGATGAACTCGATCGGACGCTAGATAGGGCCTCTGGAAGAACAACGTCAGGGCGAGCTTCGTTGGAGCACAGGGGTGATCCGTAGCTCTGATGAAGGATCGGACGGCGCCAAAAGGATCGTGAGGACCTTCCGCGTCGGATGGCTAGCTCTGATGGAGTAGCTGACGGTCAGATCGGCGTGGACTGGGACCTGGAAGCACTCCAGCGAAGGTGGTGGAGGACAATCTGGATGGTCTCCGCACGCGTTAAGGCCTGCATGAGAAAGATCTGACTCAGAGCGATACTCCGGTCGGGGTTATTGGGTCTGAACACAGAGAAGCGACGGTGGATGAGGGGTGGGTCTCCGGCGAGGATGGTAGAAGAGACCGATGACATAATCTTGGTGATTCGAACCAAGATCAGGGTGATTAGGCTGCGTGGGAAGGTGTAGGGTGAGGGTGTAGGTCGATCTGAACGGGTAGATGAAGGGGACGCGGTTCCGACAGGCTGGTCGGAACTGGCGGAGTGATGGCGAAGTGCAAATGAAAGATTGAGCAAAATAACTGAACTAGGAATGAAATGAAGGCTACCTGAAGGTCTAAACAAGATCCTGAGCTCCATGGGAGATGAACGTTGGGGTTGTGGCCTCAACCACGCTGCGGCTGGCGAAGGAGGCTCCTCACGGCGATTCTCCGGCCACGATGGTTGAGCGTCGGCTACACAACACCTCTCCGAGCACCGAGAGTGGCGTCCGGTTGATGTCACCAAGGCGAAGGTGTCTAGGGTATCAGAAAGGGGTGCGATGCGAGCTAAGGAGCTGGGGAAGCAAATGAAGACTTTATAGAGTGTCCCCAGGTAGTCGGAAGAATCGGATCAGAGCACGTGAACCGAGGGGCGGATCCCTAAAGGAATCAACAAGCAAAGATCGTGGATTTTCCCTCAATAATTGGAGCCTCGAAACAAAGTGGATGGTGGTCGGATCGGGTCTGGATAATGTGGTGAAAAGTACGCAAAAACCGGATCCGTGCGAGGGGGAGTCCGGGAGGGGTAGTTGACCAGAGTCAACAATCCTCCTGAACCAATCAGAAAATAGCCTGTACAAAATATTTATAAATTCAATTAAAAATAGCAAATGATTTTAAATCAAAAAGTGTACAAAATGGAAAATATTTGTTATTTTCCCAACTATTTTTCTATGATTTTTATTTATTCTTATAATAAATAACTTATGGTATATACAGTATAATGTATTATATACAGTTATAAAATACCTATGTATTTTGTAAAATTATTTTAGATTTATTATTTTTACAAAAATACCCCAATTTTATATTTTATTTATTTACAACATAATATTTGAAATATAAAATATTTTTTTCTTTATTTTTATTATTTATTTACAAGTATAAAATAAATAAGGAAAGATACATATATACATGTATTATATACAAGGTGAAAGAGAGAGAGAGAGTTTTATTCTAGTTTTATTTTTATTTTATTTTTCTAATTTTTGTTTTATTTTTAGAAATATATACAAAGAAATAAAAATACATTTTTATTTTTATTTTTGTAGAAATAAATTATATACATAGATGGTATATATGTACAAGGTAGAGTGGCCCTATCTCTCTCTACTTATTTTATTTGGCGATCAGGCCAATGCTTGGCTCTCTCTTGGGTCTAGGTCACTCAATATTTATTCTAAATATTTCATTCTTTTTCTGTTATTCTTTATTCATTTATTTTTGCACAAATACATGCTAATTATGATATATTAACACATGCATGCTTATTAAATTATTGTATTTACAACTATTTACATGATGCTTTTCCAAGATAATTAGCTAAAATAAAAGAATAAAGAGAGATGAATGAGGCTTCATCACTTACCAAAATTGAAGAGCGTTTTATGAAAAATGATAAGACAAAAGCAAGCACTTATCTACATCGCTTGATTTCCATGAAGTACACTGGTAAGGGAAACATTAGGGAGTACATTCTCGAAATGTCTCGTATTACTTAAAAGCTACATGAATTAGAACTGACAATATATGATGATCTGCTAGTTCATTTGTTCGTTATACTATAGCCAATTCATATCAGTTATAACTGCCAAAAGCAGAAGTGGACTCTTAATGAGCACATTTCGTACCGTGCTCAAGAGGAAGATATGTTAAAGCAAGAAAAGTTAGAGAGTTCTCGTTTGGTTGTGGCCTCTAATGATAAGGGAAAGAAACGAAAAGAAAGGTGTAATGCTGCTATGGCAGGTTTAGTAAAGAAGAATAAGGATGCAATTAGTTGCTTCTTCTGCAAGAAATCTATACACAATAAGAAAGGTTGTGCCAAGTATCATGCATGTTGCATAGAGAAGGGTACAATTCATACTTTGTTTGTTTTGAAGATAATTTAGCTTCAGTTCTAAGAAACACTTGGTAATTAGATTCGGGTGCCTCTACTCACACACGTGTTTCTATGTAGGGTTGCTTGAACTACCGAAGTCTAACTGATGTTGAAAATACATCTATGTAGGTGAGAGAAAGAAGGAAGAAGTCATGGAGGATAGAGTTTTTATGTTTTTATTAGGAACTAGACATTATGTAGAGTAAAAAATACCTTTATCGTTCTGTCTTTTAGATGAAATTCGATTTCTGTTTATGCATTAGACAAGTTATGTTATTTTCTAAATTTTAGAGATGGAAAATTTAGTCTTTCTTTTAACTCTTTGTGATTGGTATATGATCCTTAATTTCTAGAGATAAACTCTATTTACTTGATATTGTTTCCTCATATAATGAATCTATTGTTGCTGATACAAGAGGCACTAAGCGAAAAACTGACTTAGAAAATTCAGCATCAATTTGGCATAGTGTTTGGGTCACTTATTAAAAGCATGAAATTCAGTGTGCTAAGATTTGAATTTTAGTTGGCGTTGTGAAATAAACAATGAAAAAAATAACTTCTAATAGGTACAACAACAAGTACAAAGGTTGAACATAGGGACATGACGTTTGTAGCATAACTTTCAAGATGAAACAAGATCAAAATTGATAATTATGCTAAACATAATATCTCAATTTTTCTTAGATTTTTACAAATTTCATAATGTAATGAAATTAATACTAATATAAATGCTTTCAGGATCCCATAGGATTTTTCAGTGAACTTTTTGGAGTTTCTGGCTATTTTTAATGAATTACCAAAGTTGCATGGGATAAGTGTGATTTTTCTGGAAAAGCTAAGGGCATTGATGTAAATAAAGACTAATTTTAGTGACCAAATTACATTAATGAAATTACTTGAACGGAAGTGAAATTTACCAAATAAAAAATTACTTAATGGGTAAATTATTAGGAAAAGAAAAGAACTTCATGAAAGTATAGAAAGGTCCTTGAAGGACTGAATTGTAATTAAATAGAACTTTAATAACACTATTGAAAATATCACAGAATACAATATACATATGAAGAAACTGCAGGCATTAAATAAAAGTTCCACAAAATTTCATTTAGTTTTTGAATAAAAATACAGAAAAAAATGGCAAAGAGGCCTTTGGTCTGACCTTGTGCGACGGAGACAGAGTGGTGGGGCACAGGGCGGGGAGGCACAAGGTCGCTAGATGGAGGAGCGATGACGAGGAGGAGGTGCAGAATAGGGAGAGAAGCGGCGAAGCATGGGACGATGAGGCCTCGATGGGTCGGTTGTGGATCAGTGGTGGGTTCCCGTAATCAGCCGCCCTCCCACCCCTATTTATAGTCGGAGTCGAGGGAGGGGAGGAGGTGACAGTTGGATGTTGTGCGCCAGGAGGAGGAGAAGAGCCAATGGCAGTTGGCGCGCGAGGGAAGTGGAGGGTGTACAGTGGTGGACGACATGAGGAGGAAGAAGATGGGGGCTAACATCGACATGACATCGTCGCCCCTATTTTTAAAATTTTGCATAATGTCGATGTCAGACTGACGTCTCTTTTTTGTCATTTAGCATTTTTTTCAAATGAAAAGGGGAGAGGATGAGAGCTCCCTTGAGCCTCTTCTAAAACAATCGTGAAAATAAGAAAATAAAAATTGATAGATACTTCAACATGGGTATGGAGCCCATGTTCAAAAAGAAGAATACGATTATTTTTTATAGATTTCTTTTGCAATGAATATTATGCAATCTTTATATGATTTTCAATGCATTGAACATGAAAATCATGAAATGAAAATTATTTGTAAAATTTAAAAAAATGCATGGATTAAAAACCCATTATTTTGCTCAAAAAGGTATAAAAATATGATGAATAATAGATTTGTCATACCCACATACTTAACTTTTTTCAGTCCCAAGAAAAACAATGATATGCAAAAGATATAGAAAATAATTAAAGAATGCACAACGATGGTCTGTATCAGACACACCCACAAAATCTTGATACTTTAAGCCAAGTTTGAATAAATAACAAACATAGGATGAGTGAGCCTTTAGACCAATAATGTGTTCGGACTTTAGATTCTACTATTTCATTCGACATCCCTCGAGTTCTATCAACTTTAGTCGGTTCCATCCTTAGGTCAAGTCAGATAATTCCGATCAACAGATATTCTCTTTAACCTTAAGTTTAATTTGAATTGTGTGTGAAACTTATAACTCTTGCTAACTTACGAGACAATTATATTGTACAACCTTAAGCAAGGCAGCAGGAGATTTACAACATCTAAAGCCTCTATTCTTTCCAAGTAAACTTACTCTCATTTTAACTGAATCTTTCATCAAAAGAATATGGGTGTTTGTAGAGAACTTGGATTTTCTAGGGTTTTTCGCAGACCGCTTTGGTCTATTGCTCCCTTTTTCTTCTTCTTTTTTTTTACAGATCATAACCCTAAGCTTCCATTTCCTCTTTTAAACTAGTAGCAACATTGGTCTACTACTTGACTTATTTGGTAGAGTTGGGTTGTTTGAGTAGATTTTTTTTGGTTGATCTTTGCTTTGCATTTGCATTTTTGGAACAAGCTTCCCTTTTTATGCCTTCTTTTTTATAGAATTTTCTGAAAATAGGTATCAAGAGTGTGCATCTATTAAATGTGACTTTTTAGATACATGTACAATGCAAGTTTGCTGACAGATCTAAACATATAGAAAATAAGTGTTTCCTAAACTTATATCATTGAATTTTACCTGCCCCAAGATTTTTTAAAAGTGTTTGTATTTGAAAAATGGGAAATTTTTGTAAATTTTTATGGGATTTTGTGTAAATGCAAATATTTTTGTTTTTAAAAAGCATGGAAAAATGCAAAAAATAATGATTTTTTTTGCAACTTTTATGAAAAGAAAGGAAAATTTTGTGATGTAAAAATGCATCGAATGCAATGCCATTATGCAATGAAATAGAAATGTAATGCATGAAATGTGATGTATCCCCCTACTAATCTAGAGACATGACCCCACGATGGAAAAAAAAATATGAAATAACATAAGTGAAGAGAGTGAATAATGCACGTAATGATAGATGCTTCTTTTTGTGTTTTTCCATATGATTTTGTCATTTTTTGTGAGGTTTCCCCCATACTTGTTCAAAACTAAGTATGTACAACAGAGAGAGAGAAAGAGAGAGATTACATTGAGCAGATGTACAAACAAACAACCGATTTTATGCCTTGCCTATGCATGCAGTACTCAGGCTTCCTACAAGAGTAAAGTTTCGGCCATTGCATTGGGTCATCAGGCTCAATTATGGGTTTTATCTTTCACCGTTTACCCGAAATGTAGCATTAATAGTTGGATCTTTAATTTCCATAGAGACATTATCAAAAATTTCAATTACAAAATAAGGTCCTTACCATTTTGATCTTAGTTTTCTAGTGAATAACTTGAGTTTGGCGTCAAACAACTATACCTTTTGATCAACCTTGAAATTTTTCCTTGAAATATGAGCATCATGCCACTTCTTAATATTACCTTGTTTACAATCTCAGACAGTTTTTTTACAATATTTGATCTTTATTTACAATATCATATTTTATTTGTAAATTATTTTTTACAATCTCATATTGTTTTTAACATTTATTATTTTTTATACATTTCTAACAATTTCATATGTTTTTGTACAATCTCAAGTTTTTTTTATAATATCATGTCATTTTTTATAAATCTCAAATCGCTTTTACAATATTAGATTATTTTTACATTTATCATTTCTTTTATCAATTTCTAACAATCTCATATAGTTTTTACACTCTCAGATCGATTTTATAGTTTCTATCATTTTTTACAAATCTCATGTCATTTCTTACAATCTCATATTATTTTTTTTACATTTATGGTTTTTTATCTATTTCTAACAATATACTTTTTGTGGCATAATACAATATGAATTTTACAAATTGATAATGAAAATTTTACAAAGGTAGCGTGGATATTACAATCCTCATTTTTTTACATTTATCTCTTTCATCTTAATACTTTATAAATTACTAACTATTTATTTTTTAAAGATCTCCATACGAATATTACAAAATGAGCATAAACTTTTACAAAGGCATTACCTAAATTGCAATTATAACAACCAAAGTATTTATTAACTGTATATTTATTTTACAAAGTATGAAAAAATTATTTTGTAAATGTGAATTTACAAAGATTTTGGCAAAACCTCATTTAATAAATAACAACAAAAAATGCCAAATCATGTAGGCTAAAATTTGTAAATAAAAGGATTAAATGAAATCTAAATTCAAAATGAAATTCAAATTCAATACGAAATACATGAAATAAATTAGCCTTTTGAAAAAAAGAACCATTAGATTGAGATCTAATGGATCTCGTGTTGGGATTTCCATTAGTGTAGGAAAGGTGAATCACACAAATAAGCACTCCTTTAAATGAAGTGGTCACACTATTTTCATTATGAGCGATCAACGAGATCTATAGGATCTCGATCCAACATGTACTTCCAAAATGTATCCAAAAGGATATTTTCATCCCAATTAATTAAATTTGAATTTCATTTAATAGCTTCAGCTTATCATTTTATACTTGTCTTGATTAAGTATTTTTCATTAACACCTTTATTAATTAAATTCCAATTACATTCTTAACAAAAGGTTTAACCATATATTTGTAAACTCCAACGGGTTTTTGTACATAATTTCATTTTTTTTAAAATCATACATAAATTGTTCACATTCTCAATTAATTGTTTTAGTTAAAATGGGTATACTTTTTTGTAAAGTTTGTTTATAAAATTCATGCTCCTTTTTGTAAGTATTTGCGTGAAATGTATCATAATTGCAATATTCATGCTACCTTTATAAAATTCAATTTCTCTTCATAAAATTTGTAGGACTCATGTAAAATAAGAAATATAGTTAATAATTTGTCAATTGTTTTTCTAAAAAGGTAACATGTAAAAAAAATTATATTTACCAATGAATCAATTAGTAAAGTATAATACTAATTATGTAAATTATTTTACTATAACGTAAAATAGACCATCGTTGATAAATATTGTAAAAACTTTCTCCAAGAAAAATCCATCAAAAACCAGACATCATGACCGTTCTCACCTTGTAAAATCTAGTAGCTTAATGTAATATTGGCCATATCTTTGTAAATTTTGTAGGGTTCTTTATAAGATAATAAATGGATTAGCGTAATATCAGTTATCTTTCACATTTTCAATAATGATAACATGTAAAAAATAATTCGAGGTTTGTAAATCATTAAATCAATATGTAAAATATAATGTCAATTATATAAAAAGAGTATACCATAATGTGAAACACAGGACAATAATAAATACATAAGAAAAAATATAGATGTAAAAAAATGAAAAAAGTGAGACCACAATAGTGGTGGATATGAGCCTAGGGCCTCAACCCCATGATTATGTGCAAGGAACAGGTGGTGGGTCTCGGTGCGACGAAGTGGAGGACCTTGCGGCAGAAGGGGGGATGGATCTCGATCTAGGGTCTCAAACCCACGATTGTGTGTAAAGAGGAGGAGCCCATGTGGGGTTCTACATAGAGGAGATGGCAGTGCAAAGGCAGGGGCTGCCGAGAGGCATTGTGTCGAGCAAGATGCTAGTGGTTGTTACAGGAGGCAAAGAGATTTTGCCTTCCAGTTCGCTACACACCTTCCACGCAGTCGCGCGCTTCCCTCCCCATCCATATGTTGCCATGCATCCCTATTCTCCTTCATATGTGCAGTCATGCTGCCAGTTGCCCATCATCAGACACATCCCTCTCTAGCAATCATTGATTAATTGAGAGACAGAGCGCGATGGGGGGGGGGGATCAATTGATTTAGGGCAAATGGGTTCCCTACCATTTAGGATGTTGGATTTTCACATTCTATATTAAGAATGAAACAAAATGATCAGAATAAGTTCATAAATCTTAAAATAAAGTAATTTATATACCACTAATTTGAACCACATGATTAAAAATAGAGAGATGAGATTGCCGGCTCACATTTACCTCATTTGAAGTCTCTCTTTATATATATATTTATGTATATGTATATATGTATGCATATGTATGCAAGTATATGAGAAAAACGATAATGTGCCCATGCATGGGCACACACAATTGTGTATTTTCGTGGCTAAAATTACATATTTTTCCTCAATTAAAATAAAAATAAAATATATTGATCTCAATTCACATTATAAAAAAAATATAAATTCCAGGTCATTTGGAATTCTCTAATCCGTTCATCAAGTGATGCAAGATTCGATTAACAGGTGTCATTGATTGTTTATATTTTACTCTATAGCAAGTGATGGTCATTTTCACAAGATCCTCTATAGCATGAATGGTCATTTTCACAACATAGTGACAGTGATAGTGCCCTGTTTGGTTGGAGAATAGTCTCTGAAATAAGTGGCCAATTCTCCTCTCGACACGGTTCCCAGCGGTATGACTATTCCCCATTATTCCATCTTATTTCACTCTTATTCCTATATTTATCCCATCTTACCTACGTTTATTTCACCTTATTCTCCTTATTTCTATCCTCCAGCCGAAGGAGAATATACCCTTATTCCCCTTATTCTCCATCCTTATTCCTGCTTATTCTCCTACCGAACGGGCCCTCAAAGAGTAGCTTCACCTCATGGATAATCCTTTCAATGAAATTTATTCCTTGTAGCGTTTGTGGAAGCACATGGCATATATATTAATACTAAGGGAACAATTAACTTTAAAGAAAAAAGGTAAATAACTAATTTAATAAGAGAGTATTTTCTTTTGTACACACATCATATTCTTGATGGTCTTTTGTGGTTGGATCGGTTTGGTTCAACCGATCCATTCCGTCTTCCTATCTATTTTTATTTAGGGATTTTTACCCGTCAGACCCTATAAACGTTGTCAATTGCCTCTACGACCTTTTGCATAATGTAATTACCCCAACGACCCTATAAATTACCCCAAGAACCCTCACGAACTTCAAACAGAGTAACCGCAGGGTTCATACGGTAAGAGTTGGCAAATTTACGAGGTCGAGGGGAGAATTATATTGTTTCAAAGGTTGTGGAGGTAATTGGCAAAGTTTATAGAGTCTGCCGAGTAAAAATCCCTTCTATTTATATAGTTAAATCCGGCTGGACCAACTGGAAGTTGGCCAATCTACGACTCGATTTGCTCAACAGATCAAATTGTTCCGATTTTTGAAACCATGCTCCTAACTATAATTACCTGGGTATGTAAAATTTTAAGGACATCCAAAATGTTTTTAAGATAAACATGAATTTATTTCCAATACTTAACATCTTGTGAATATCCAATATAGATGAGGAGTCATATAAATAAGGCCAATAAACTTGTTATACGTATAATTTTTTTATCATCATTTGTCAAGACTTTTCGGAGTAAGTTCTTTGGCTTGGACATAACATTTAGTTCATGTCGCTATTCCTGGATCCAGGGGTGAGTACGTTAGATTGAATAATTTCTTAGATGTATTACTGTATCCTCAAGAAATGGGTCAACTTTTTACAGGTCAGTGGATCTTTATGCACAAGATCCGGATTCCAGTAGCCATTTATTTGGTACCTCTCAAGGGGCGGGAACTGCTATTTTAACCCTTCTGGGGGGCGGTTCCACCCACAAACGCAACGGGGGCATGGTTTGGTAATACACCAATTTGGCCACTATTAGTAGATAAAATGATTTCTTTTACTTCTGAATTCCAAACAATTCGATTAGGGGTCACTACACAAAGATTTAAGGTCATTTCTTCAATTTGCTCCCCACTTCTAAGTTCCTAAGTTCATAGCTTTGGCGGTAGCTTCATCGATGTTACCCACCAAATAAAAGGCCTTCTCGGGAAGACTGTCTAATTCTCCAGAAAGGATCAGTTGAAATCCCCTGATTGTTTCCACGAGACCAACACATTATTCCGGAGAGCCCGTAAATACTTCTGCTATGAAGAAGGGTTGTGATAAGAAACGTTCAATTTTTCGTGCTCTTGCCACGGTTATACAATCCTCTTCGGATAATTCGTCCAATCCAAGGATAGCTATAAAAAATATGTTAAAGTATTTTCAAGTGAGAATTAATAAACAAAAGGTGATAATCATATCAAGGGAAAAATATGAAAAACAAGCGTGTCACAACATGAAGGCAGAAGATGTTTTTCTCTCCAATTTTCAAGACTAATTTGGAGATATTTTATATCCTCGCCCACCATAAAGCCGATGCCTATCTAGCGTAGGACCCCGTCTTCAAATATGCAAAATTTCTATGTTGGTATGTGGTAGCCTATTAAGATAATGCGGCGGTCCTGAGGGAACTATTCATCTGATCTAAAGCTGATTAAGATATAGTTCCTTGCGCTAATCTACAGAGCAAAGATCCCTTATATCTTTCCTTCCATAACCATGCATGCCACTGATAAAAAGGCGAATAGTTGCAGCCTTCTATACATCATACCATATGAGAGCATTAGTTCTTCACGCCTGTCATGTAGCATCTGTGATGGGAGAAAGGAGAGAAGATTTTATATGAGGCGATCTAATTCTTCAAAAGTTTTATTTTTAAAAAATAAAAAAATAATGAAAAAAGAGTCAAGTTTATGTAGTTACATACTCCCCTCGGTGTAGGTTCCCTTTTTCTATGTGTGTTTGTGGGGGTAGAATGGAGCGGCATCCTGAGGGGTACTAACTTAGCTCTCCCGCTCTATTTTTCTTTTATTTTTTATATAAAATCATGAAAATTCATCACTATATCCTTATGTTATGTCATTCAAGTTTTATGTGAAATAAAGACTCTTACAACCCACCATCCAGATAGGGTTGATTTCAATAATTCTGCAACCGTTAAAAAATGACTATCTAGATGGAGGTCATAGGAGTTTCTGTTTTGCATTAAACTTAAATGACATAATATATGGATACAATGATGAAATTTTGCATTTTTATTTTTTTAAAAAAATAAAAACTAAAAAAAATGAGTCGGAGTCAAGTTAACTCCCTCATGGCAGCCCCATTTTACCCATATATGTGTCTGTGTGTGTGTAAGTGGTGTATGTAAGTGTGTGTGTAGCACTTCAATTGGGTGACACCTTTCCTTGATTTTGGAAAGGTACATGTATTGGAGATTAAAACCACCCTGATATAATTGGTAGTTTTTGTGTACAAAGCTTTGTAAAATAGAAAATATATTAAATTAATACTTAATTAGTACGATCCACGTCATTGGATATTCTATATTTAGACAAACTCCAAGAGTGCATGTTGTATTTTCCAGAGATATATGATGGAATAAATATTTGCTTTTTGAAATAACTGTTATCAATTTAAAAAAGATTGACATGTTTTACAATCATGTGTTGTAAATTACAAAAATTATAATAACTGATGTACAGTTCGAAAAAAATTGGTGTGTTCTGTGTAGTTGTATTTCTTAGAATATAAGGTTCTTTTAGTGTCATAATTAATTGATATATACATGGAAAATATTACTACAATGATGAGATTTTTGTTGCAACTACATTTCCTAATATATCAGATGGGGTAAATTACAAAATATTATATATGCTACATGTCATATGCATATTATTTTAGGGAGTTTAAATATGAGGTGTATTTTTTAATCAAATCTTGTCGAAGCAATGTTTGTAAACTGCAATATTTTTTTGTAAATTTTGTAGTATCTTTTGTAAAGTGTATTGGATTTATTTTTCCCAAAATCATGGATCCATCAAAATTCATCATCTATTGTAAAGTATGTGTTGATTTTATAAAATCCATGCTCTCATTGTAACAATTATGCGTTGATATGCAAAATAAAAAGTCAATCAGTAATTTATCATTTATTCTTCAAAGAGGATAACATGAAAATGAGAATTGTAAAATGAGCATAGATAATGTAAGAATATTGGGTGCATGTTTGAACCGGCGGTGCAGAAGTCGTTTAAATATAAAATATACCATGACAATGTAAAATGAGATGAGAAATGTAAAATGATGTCATGTATTGTAATTACGTGTATTGTATTGTTAAAACAATTAATCAAAATCACAGAACATAAAAGCTTATGTGTATATGTCATTAATGCAATTAAAAAGAACTTAACTTAAAACCAGATGCATATATACCGAGGAGAAACAAGATATCTAATCGAGGATAATCTAATATTGGATCGAGATGGAATCAAAACTAAAATCAAAATAAAAATAAAAGCAATGTAAAATAACATGGAACTCGGTCAATGGATGAATAAAATATTATTAAGAACATGAATAAATTAATAAGAACAAACCACCACGTCCTTCCACTCAATGCACCACCATAGTCATCGACATGCATCGACATCATCTTTGTCACATACCATCATCTCCAAACGCAATCACTGCCTCTACGTAGAGGGTTGACAAAGAAGAGAGATGGGGAGATGACCCTTGTCGAATTTTTCTTTTGGAAATTTAAGTAATTGAGAGCCAAGATTGTGATGGATGTTATATTTAGAAAATTAAATTCGAGTAATTAATAAGCAATGAGATAATGATGCAATAAAATGGAATATTAAAAAATCTAAAAATGATGATTTGGAGGTTATATGGACGATGGTTTGGGGTTTAATTTAGTGATTTTGTTAATCACCATTGATCCAAATCAAATGGCTCATATGAGGTGTCATACCATATTCATGGAAAGTTAGCACCTTAATTCAAGTTTTCCATACATACATACACACACGCGTGCTCGTGCACACGCACACGCACATGCGTCCACACACACACACATATGAGGAAAGGGGAGATACTCCATCGAGTAGCTAACCTTAGTTGGTCCACGGGCATTTTTCACCTCTTTTTTTATTTTTTTTCGAAAATACCACTATGAATTTTCATAACTATATCCTTCTAATGTGTCATTCAAATTTCATTAGAAACGGAGACTCATATGCCTTCCATCCAAAACCTGTAATTTTAACATTCTTATATTCGTTATATAGGTTGGGGAACTTTCACCAAGGTGCATGTAACTTTACATGCACCAGTGTCAAAACCGCCTATTTTTTGAAATGAAATATTAAAAAAAAAAAAAAAAAAAAAAAAAAAAAAAAAAAAAAAAAAAAAATAAATTTAAGAGAGATGATGTCTGAGTGGTGTCTGTCAAATTTAAACGATCTCATATTTGCTCAAATTGAGTTGTCTGGGTGGACATGATAAGAATGTCTGTTTTACATGAAATTTGAAACACATATTGCATTAATAAACTAAATAAATCATCAATGTTTCATTTTTAAAAAATGAGTGTTTATGGTACCAGTGCATGTAAATTTACATACACCATGATGCAAGCCCCTCCCCCTATATATATGAATATGTTTTCTAGGAGCATAAAAGAGTATGCTTTCACCTTTTCCAAAATTTTTATTTTTTTAAAAATGAAATCATAGAAGATTCATTTAAAATAATAAGTAGAATATATATTTCAAATTCGTATAAAACAAACATTCCTAACATGTCCATTTGAAGGGGATCTATTTCAGCAATTTTGATACCGTTAAAATTTGACAGTCTTGATAGATGGGAGAGGTGATCTAAATCCCCCTAAGTTTGAATGACACCATGGTGATATACGGTGATCTAAATCTCCCTAGATTTCATTTTAAAAAATAAAAATAATACGAGGAAAAATGTTGGGAGCATGTAAATTACATGCTCTCAGGGAGTATACTCCTTCTTTCTCGTATGTGTGTGTGTGGAAAAATGGGGCTGGCCCTAGCTCCTCCCGCGCCACTTTTCACACATTTTTTATTTTTTTTGAAAAATAAAATCATGAAAATTCATCACTATATCCTATATTATGTCATTCAAGTTTGGTGAGAAACAGAGACTCCTACGACCTTTATCTAGACAATCATTTTTTAACGGTCGCAGATTTTTTAAGTTGACCTCGTCTGGATGGAGGCCGTATGAGTCTCTGTTTCGCATGAAATTTTATTGACATAATACAAGGACTTAACAATGAATTTCCATGATTTTATTTTTCAAAAAAAAATATGCGAAAAATGGGGCGGGGAGCTAAGTTAGCTCCCCCCAGGGGCAGCTCCATTTTACCTGTGTGTGTGCGCATGTGTGCGTGTATGTGTACGTGCGTGCGGTGGGTGCGTGTGTGCATGCGTGTGTGTGTCAGAAAAGGGAGGTTGCTACATGTAGCATTCTCCCTCAAATTTTTTTATTTTTTTACGAAATTTCACCATGTATATTCATATATATATATATATATCCTTCCTATATGTCATTCGAATTTCGTCAAAAACAGAGACTCATATACCCTCCATCTAGAACAAGTAATTTTAATGGTCTTAAATTTGTTGTAGTCGACCTATTATGGATGGTGGGCATAGGAGTCTCCGTTTCTGACGAAATTCGAAAAACATATATGAGGGATATATACATGAATATATATGGTGAAATTTCGTAAAAAAATTGAGGGAAAATGCTATATGCAACAGACAGGTTGGATGCTACATGCAGCAGTCTCCCCGTCATATATATATATATGTATATATATATATATAGAGAGAGAGAGAGAGAGTTGAATGAGGCTACTCCCTGGGAGTAGCCAACGGGCCACTCCCACCTCTATTTTTCCCACATTTTTTTATTTTTTTGGAAAATAAAAATATGTATATGCATCACTATATCCTTCTAACATGTCATTCCAATTTCGTTAAAAACAGATACTCATATGCCTCCATCTGGAGGGGGTCATTTTCAGCAATTCTGAGATCGTTAAAATTTGGCAATCCTTATGGAGGGGATAGAAGTCTCGAATTAAATTGAAATTTTAATGACACCATGGTGACATATTGTGATATAAATTCCAATATGTTTCATTTCAGAAAAATAAAAAAATATAGGGGAAAATGGGTGAGAGCATGTAAGTTAGCTACAACCAGGGAGCATACTCCTTTTTCCCATGTATGTATATATATATAGAAGTCCCTTCCAATAAGATGCATCCTTCCTGACTTCAGAAAGGCCACCATCTTTTTGTAGAAAACATGAGTAATTTACTAGAATGTGTATACAGTTTGTATTATAACTACACATTATAAATACAAAACCGCATACAAAACTGCATATTATAATACAAACTTTTAAACTACACATTGTAACACAATCTGTATACGTATCTACTAAAGTCATAATGTTTTATACAAAAAAGAGGCTGACCTTCTGATGAGTGATAAATCAACGAGCGACTAAGGGAGATACATAACTCAGGTCGTTGCGACCTCAATCATTCGCAAATCGGTCAATCAAGAAAATGCAGAACCACCAAATAAGACAATCAAACAATAAAATCACAAGCTATCCTCGCTATTTTTATTAACCTGGTATAGCGATCAGGGTCGGACTCAAGGAGCACGAGTTGGCCTTGCGGCCTACAAAGTAGTCAAAGTCAAAATAAAGAACAAAATATTTTTGGTGGATTTTAATGATTTTTAAATTTTTTGTATTTTTAATTTTATAAAAAAATGTGAAAACAAGCAACTTCAACAATTATTAAACACTCAAAAATACACAGAAAATTCCAATAAAAATGTTTTTATGTTTTTTAGGTTTTTAAGTGTTTTTATGAATTTTTCAGAATTTTTCACTTTTTAGTTAATTTTATAAAAATCGAGAAAGGGGAAAATATGGGCTACTGTGCAGCCAGACTTGAAAGATCAATTAAAAATATAAAATTGATCTATAAAAGTCTGGAGGTAATTTTTATTAAAATATATGTAAAAACTAAGCTACAGGAAAAGAGTTTATATTTTTTTATTTTTATAGAATTTTTTAAAATTTTTATAAGATTTTTAGGGTTTTGCAATTTTTATAGGTTTTATAAATCCAAATAAGCTCAAAATTGGAAAGAAGGTAGAAAACACTAAAATTACTATCACGATTTTTTTTAGAATTTTTAAACAAATTTTTATATTTTTCTTTGATTTTCTTTTTCAAACAGTACCAAAAATGCATGTTTTTGAATTTTTAAAAATAGTAAAAAGCTTCAAAAATATCCCAAATTTTTAGGAAAATTTTTACATAGTGGCAGGAGCCACATGTCCAAATTTTACCTAATTTGGATTTAATTTGATATTTTATTTAATAAAAATAAGGTACACAGTAAGTAGGGACCTAAATGCAAAGAAACTTAGTTCCAGGGCCTAATGATAACAAATAAAGAAAGTCCAGGGGCCAAACTTGCAAAAAACCCAAAACAACACGCGCAACACACATGACAAGCACTCAGAGGGGCATAAATATAATTCCTGTTTAAAAAGATGCAACCAATAACATACAAGAATCATAGGACTAAAAGTGCAAATATCCCAAGTCCTCACGTGTCACGTGGCTCACATAAACAAGGACTAAATTACAAATAAAATAAACCTAGGGTCCTAACTGTAAATGTTCCAAAATTAAAAACAACGTACTAAAATATCTACAGGACTAAATAGAAATAACAAAATGGCAGGGGCCTAAGGGAAATTACCCCTATTATTATGATCTGATGGACGAGGGGGTGCCACGTGTAGATCCAACGGATGAGAGCGTCGGGCACCCCTTCGTCGATGGATGCTCCAGATGAGGTCCTATGGCGATCCGACGGTTGCTAGCTCCTCGCAAATGGACAGACGAGATCTAAACTGGGCGAGGCGCTCCTATCGGACGGTGGCTGGACCTCCTCCAAGAACAGCTCGCTGGCGAACTTCGCCGGCTCGATACACACTGTGGGGAGCTCCGATGATGCTGCTAAGATGTGGAAAAGATCCGTCACGATGGTCCGCAGTCGGTGGGCACCTCCGATGAGGTCGGGAACCACCGGAGTGGCCCGGCGACGACGGAGGCTCGAAGTGGTTGTGCTCGAACTTTTGGACCCTCAGATGGGTCATTTTGACCTGCAAAATGGCACAGCAAGACTCCTGGGTTGAGGGCAAAGTGCCTCTACCCGGTTAGGGGTGGAATGGGTGGTCAGATGGGTCGGAGCGGAGACCTCCGACGAGGCGACGACGATGGAGGTCCATTTCTTGGTTCCGGGGCAAACCAAGGTGATCGGATGGGTGAAGAAGATGGGTAGGAGTCTCTTGACCGTGAATCGATGGTCAGATGATCGAATGAACGGGTGGATTGGAGGGAATCGACCGGCAACGGCTGACGGCGCGATTGGGCGTAAATGGAAATTAAGCTATAATCTAGAAGGAATCGAAGGTACCTAGTGGTTAAGATCGACTGTGGATGAGCTGGCGGAGCTCCTGGGGTCTTTGCCTCAAGGGTTCATCGGGTCCCGAGGCTCGGCGCACCTCGCGGCGGCCCACGGCGAAAGAGCTCGCCAGATCAGTGGCTGGGGACGCCTTCTCCTCACTGCTACACCGCCCTCGGATAGCTATCATTCTAAGGAGGGTGATGGAGGTCCTGGGATGCAAGGGCGGAGCCAAAGATGGAGTGAAATTGCGGCCGGAGGTGAGGCTATATACTGGGAAGGGTCCGGCTAAATGGAGTCAGGTTGGGTTGCTCGAAGCACGGATCCATAGGCAAACCTCTGGGCGAGGGTCTCGGACAAAGGAACTTCAATCGGAGCCCGGGGTTTGGCTATTTGGAGGTCGAATCGAGTCAGGAATATTTGGAGAAATCGGGTCGAAACCGCGATCCGCCTGGGAGGGGGTCCGCGGGGGAGAGTTGACCGGGGGTCAACATTCCCCGTGGACCAATCAGATAATTCCATTGGAAATTATTTTCAAAAATAAAAATAAAATAGATAATGATCTTATTTTAAAATATTTACAAAATGAAAAATATTTAATATTTTTTTGTGATTTTTATTTATTTTTCTGAAATATAAATTATGTATTTACATTATATTATTATTATATATAGGTATATACATATATGTATTTTTTATTTTTATTTTTAATTGTTTATTTTTGCACAATTATTCCAATTTTATATTTTATTTATTTACAACATAAAATTGGAATAAAAAGGTATTTTTATTTTATTTTTATGATTTATTTACATGAGTTAAATAAATAGGTGTATATACATATGTACATGGTATATATACAAGGTGAAGAAATGATTTTTATTATTTTTATTTTTATTTTTCTGATTTTTATTTTTATATTTATGCACAAATTAACAAAAACACATTTTTATTTTTATTTAGAGGAAAATAATATTATTTATATACATAGGGTTATTGATGAATCCGTGATTCATCGCCTTTATTCTTTCATTTTGGCTAAAATCCTTGGTAAAATACATGTAAATATACACTAATTCCAATTAATTGTCATTTTAACCATAAATATTAATATTATAGATTTAACACTTATTTTAGCAAAATAAAAGAATAAAGAGAAAAAGAAAAATAAATAAAAGAAGGATATATATAGAAAATATACAGACTGATCCTAACCCCGAGACCAGGTCAATATTGACCAGGTCAATAAAAGAAATAAGTAAGGGAAGATAAGGATCATAACTTATAAAAATATCATGAAAATCAAGACCAAAAATATAATTTACCCATTTTTCACGTTGTAAATACTTCACCTATTTTATTTATCATCAAAATCACCTAAAAAACACTCCTTTGTAAAAGTTGTTCATAAAAATATATATCATTTTATAAAAATATCAGAAAAATATTTCGGCACAAAAATAAAATAAACGTAATGAACCGGAAAAGCCGTAAAAGCCGACTTCCGAGGTTCATATCTATTTATAGAGAACTCCAAATTGACCAAACTCACTTTTAAAATCCGTTTTGTACATAATACTATTTACAAAAAATATCAGAAAAATAATCGGATAAAACCAGTGAGTTTTAGCTTTTTGGACCCGTTGTCTATATGTACTATATGTAGAAACTTCCGGGATTTTTAATTAAATAACTGTAAATCGTATTAACTTAATTCTTTTTCTAAAAATCATCTAAAATTGTATATAAAAATATAAAAATAAAATAACTTAAAATATCGAAAAAAATCCGGAGGCCCGAAGCCGCTACTTTTTTCGTCTGGGCCTCGTAACTCGGCCGTATGACCTCCGAAATTGGCAAACTCAGTCCCTAAAATTATATTTTTTAATTATCTACAAAATGACACTGGTTTCGCTAAAATCGAAGTTAATGCAAAAAATGCGATTTTCGGGGTCCGTATTGGTATATTTGTACAATAAGTCGTAACTTATATTACTATTTAATACATTAATCCCTTATTCTTATTTATATATAAATAATACTTTATTTATTATTTAATTTATTTATTCATTTAATTAATTTATTAAATTAATTAATTACTTAATTATGTAATTATGTACTTAATCATTACTTAATTACTTCTTAAGTATACTTAATTATTATTTATTTATTTAATTACGAAATTAATATAATTATTATTGATTTAATCATTTATTTATTTATTTATTATTATTATTAATTATTTAATTTAATTTAATTAATTATTTTTTCCTTCATTTTTTTCTCTCTTTCATACTTTACCAAAACTTCACCCATCGTCTTCTCCGAGGGTTCCAAGCCACCGCCGCCTCCTTCTTCATGCCGTTCGCCAACCGCCCAACGGTCGGCCGTTGGCCGGCCGTTATCCAACCGCCTCTGATTCCGGTCACCACCTACGGTGACGACATCCCCCGGCCCCTATTTACACCCGTCGTCTCCCTCCGGGAAGGGGTATCCGCCATTTGTGACCTTTCCATTTCCGAGCTTCGGGAGAGAGAGAGAGGGTCGAGGACGGTGACAGCGTCATTTCTCTCTCCGCCGTCGAGCGAGTTGGGCAAGGTGCGGCGCGATCCAACACCGGCGTAGAAGCTCTCTTCCGCCGTGCTTCAGCCCCCGCGGAGCGCCGCCGCGTTGAGGCCATATCCAGGAGCTCTGTTAGAGCTCTTCACAGGCGTGGCATTCATCGTCTCTTCCATCTTCTAGGTTAGAATCCAATCTCTCTCCTCATTCGTCTTAATCTCTCTGTCCTCTCTTGTTTCCCCTCCAAATTACAACTCGAAGCATTCCATCCAATCCTTTCTCTATTTTCTTCTCTCTTCATTTTTTTTCCTCTCAAATGTCATCTCTTCGTTTTCTCTGTTGCGAATTTCACTCACAACGTGATATCTCATTGATTCCGATTGAAGTTGCAATATTCCATTCTCATACCTCAATTAGATTTGAGGTTTAATCCCTATCTCTACCTTCAACGGATTCCTATCAATTTTACCAGAATTAACAACGGACCGAAGAGTACACCTTCGAGTCGAATTGGAATTTGCAGGATGAGTTCCGGATTGCAGATCTACATACTGTCAGATCTGAGATGCTAATACCATCGTTTAGAGCCGATTGGAGCGTCCTCATTCAATCTCACTGCATTTTTTTGTCAACCGCGATCTGTAACAGAACGGCACTACTTGGAGGCGATCATTTCACATCGCGAGAGGACATCTGATCAACATTGCAACAATTTCGCTGTGCGCATCAGCTCGCAACCGAAACGCCGCCGCTTCGTTTGCCACCTACACCCGATTGACATGGGAAAAACACGAGGTAAGTAAACCGTCAGATCAGCTGAAAAACGAAAGGTCTGCAATCAGCCACCCGCCGGTATCCTGCACCAGGCGCCGCCCACCGCTTTGCCGATTAATACCCGCACGTGAGCAGCGCAGGAGCTGTGCGAATCGATTTTTGGGGGCATTTGCGCTTTTACCCTCTATCATATTGTTTTTCTAAACAGGTCCAGGGGCTAAATAAGCCACGTGTCATTATTAGACGTACCGGACCGCCCCACCGTTGAAGAATCGCATGTGCAGAGGAGATATATTGTAGGCAAATTTGCAACTCACCATCGGAATTTTGTTATTCACGCACAGGTCCAAAATCTGAAAGCATCACGCGCGAAGCATGTGCAGCGCTGGAAACTTTGCGCGCACGCCCCTCCAGCTTCTACACATTTCACTCGCGCCCCTATTTTTTCCTACTATTACCCATATACCCCTTTACTGTATATTCTTATATACTATATACATCCCTATACTTAATAAATAAAAATAAAAATATAAAATACATAAAATACTCAAAAATATTATATTTTACGTAATATACAGTATAAATATGTTTTAAAAAAATAAAAAAAATAAAAAATATTAAAATCAATAAAAAATACAAAATTGAAAAAAACTTCAAAAATTCATAACTAATTCAAGAAAAATACCCTAAAAACGTGCAACCTATCATTTTGAAGGTATTTACATCTACTTTCTAAGAAAATATAATAAAAAGATTTTGTTACTGTTTGCTACCTTAAAAATTAGAAAAACAACACAGTTTTACATAAAAACTTCATTTTCGCATTAGAAATAAATCAAACTCTATAAACAATCTTAACAACCCTCTAAAAATCCATAAAAACAGTAAAACACATTAAAAATATAAAAAGAACAAAATAAAAAACAAATTAAAATGTTAACATTTTCTAAAATATTAAAAAATACAAAATACTTAAAAATCACCAAAACAATATAGAATTCATAAAAATCAAATAAAAATTCAGAAAAATTCTTAAAAATAAAATAAAAATTAGGAAACCCCCTTGCCTAAGCTTTTCTACCGATTTCCCCTAGTTCTAAACAGTTTGCCTCCCTGAGTTCGACACTCCATACGAATCACTATACACATTTGTTTAGGAGTATAAATAAAATAAAGGAGATTAATTCGAACTTAATCTCTTCTGATAAAACCCACTCGGTCAATACAACGACCGCCATTTTGTTTCTGTCTCTTTTTGCAGGAATAAAGAAGTGATCGAGAGGTGGTTTTTCAGATGGCGCCATTGCCGGGGAGGCAGCGCTAGGAGGATCGCGGGAACCTTAGGATTAGATTTCATTTTTGCGATTTTATTTCTCTGACCTCACAGTTTCTTGTTTTTGATTTGTGCAGCACAGCTCTAGCCGCACAGCTCAGAACTGCGAAGCCAAGTAGTGTAGAATTCTTGTAATTTCTTGTAAAAAAACATATAAAAAGTGTCGTAGAAAGGGGCCTCGTAAAGGCATCCCGACTTGTACGTTTCTCGGGGTCTGTTTCACCAGGGTTGTACTCCTGGGGGAGCAGCGCACCCACCGCGGCTTTTCTCGATCGCGATTTTTCTCGACAGTTTTCCGCGGCTTTTCCGAGATAGGTGCTTGTTAGGTGTTTTACGGCTTTTTCCCTTCTCTGCGCATCGTAGCTTAGCTTAGAATAGATGCTTGCATAGGATTCGACACCTAGGTGCTTGTATCTAGGGCCGAACCCAAAAAGACAAAAATACGTTAGACGATTTTTCTCTGAAAAAATTCAAAAAAAAGTGAAAACGGAAAATTAAAACAGGGACTACTAATTCTATTGACTTTAAAATAAGAGTAAGGACTCACTTGTTTTGGGAGAGCAATCCCCGAAAAAATCAAATCATCGATCTCATCTCCAGATCCGCGAGAGAGAGAGACGACACATAAGGTAGAGCCAGAGTCCGGGCTTCTATCGAAATACTACTTAGTTCACGCCTTGATTCACCTTATTTCAGTGGGTGCTCTCAGGTAGCCGGAAACGGTCCGAGTTCACTTAGTAGAGTGGAAGGTTTAGAGGACACTGCGTAAGGCTCCGTCCTCAAGTAACACGGGTAGCTGGAAACGGTCCGTACTTACTTCCATACTGGCTGAGACTAGGTGAGTTCTGGTGAGAACTTGAGACAGTACGACGTTGAAGTCTCGGGCACCTATCTAATCTCGTTTATCTGAGAGAACGTTGTTTGCCAAACAACCTAAAACCGAAAAGATAAATGACCGAACTCTCACGGTCATCACCAGGGTTGTGTTGGTGAACTTGGGGTTTGTTTTGTGTTTGATTGCAGAGTGAGTCTAATCTTCAGATCTGATCAACCAATAATCATCAAGATGATGGGAAGGCGATCGCTCCGTTCGACTCTGAACGACCCACTCTCTCGCAAACCTTCTCATTTATCTAGATCGGTTCAGGATGACTCTCGTCCCAAACCGAAGTCCACTCGACCTGTTCCTTCCAGGCGTGACTCTCATCCTGGAAGATCGTCGTCGATTTCTTCTCATACTCATTCTCTACCATCATCACCTCCACTTCCAGATAATCATCAGCAGCAGCTATACATTCATTTGGCGAAGCCTCTTCGATTAACTTCCTTCCATCTTCCTTACTCGACAAGTTCGAGTTCGAGCCTCTTCGACCAAGCCGAACGGTCTTGCAGTTTGCTGATAGATCGGTCAAGAGGTCTAAGGGTTTAATCGAAGACGTTATCGTCACCATTCAGGGTTTGCAATTCCCCCTGGACTTCGTCGTGTTGGACATGGCGGTCCCTGAATGTGTGACCGATACCCCGATCATATTAGGACGACCTTTTCTGGCAACAGCAAAGGCCGTTTCCGACTATGGTACTGGGAAGGTGTACTTTGGCGTCCAGGGCGAAAGTATACATATAGAGACGATCCAAGACCAGAACTCCAGATCAACTGAATCAGAATGAGCATCTGACAATGAGCTCGATAGTCATCAGGATTGTGACTTCGTACAAACTGATGATGAGGCCGTCTGGACCGAACCGAGTACCCAATCTTTCATTCCACCTTCAGTTGAAGCCGAGATTCAGATATCCGAGGATGGAAGATTGGAGAGCACAATCCTAGAACAGAATATCGAGAATCTTGCCAGAGACGATTCTGATACTTTTTCAGATCATTCATACATCCTATATCCCTCCGAGTCTGAAGTGAACCATCAGAGCCGTCAGTCATCTGCAGATAATTCTGATTCCGACGATGCTGATTGGCAGTGTTTCGTCGAATTTTTATCACTTCAGACTTCACCTACAGAGCCTACAACCAGTCTGGAGACAGAATCGAATCAGAACATCCAACAATCTCCAGATCTTTCTGAGTCGGAGCAGGCAGAGCTCACGCACATCGATCTAGCAGCTTACACTCAGGCTCTAATCAAACCCGCCCTCCCTGCTCCTTCTCCCCCTGAGCTTAAACCTTTACCTCAAAGCATGAAGTACCGATTCCTTGCGGGTGAATCGAAAATGTTTTCGGTCATCATCTCTTCCAATCTGACCGAAGATCAAGAATCCCGTCTGATAGTGATTCTTGAAAAGAACCACAAGGCGATCGGGTGGTCAGTAGCTGATCTCCATGGGATTAGTCCGGCTCTCTGCTCCCACCACATCTTTCTCGAGGATGACGCCAAGCCATCTCATGAGTTTCAGCGCAGGCTGAACCGGAATCTTCGAGAAGTGGTTATGAAGGAAATATCCAAGTGGTGGGGCGCCGATTTTATCTATCCCATCTCCGACTCGAAATGGGTTAGTCCTTTACATGTGGTACCCAAGACGACGGGTATCACGACAGTGATCAACGAGGACGGAGAGGAGATCGCTACCCGAGTACCAACTTCTTGGTGCGTCTGTGTGGACTACAGACGCTTGAATCAGGTGACCAAGAAGGATCACTTCCCGCTACCGTTCATCGATCAGATCATCGAGCGGTTAGCCGGGAAGAGCCATTATTGCTTTCTCAATGGATACTCGGGATATAACCAAGTAGCCATTGCTCCAAAAGACCAAGAAAAGACGACATTCACCTGTCCGTTCGGAACGTATGCTTTCAAACGGATGCCCTTTGGATTATGTAATGCTTCGGCTACATTCCAGAGGTGCATGCTTTCGATTTTTGCGGACATGGTGGGAGATATCTTGGAGGTCTCCATAGACGATTTCTCGGTCTACGGTGATGATTTTAATTCTTGCCTTTCGAGCCTCGAACGCGTTCTTCAGAGGTGCACGGAGGTTAACCTCGTGCTTTCTTGGGAGAAGAGTCATTTCATGATGACTCAGGGGACGGTCCTTGGTCACATCATCTCCAACCGGGGCATGGAGGTGGACCCGACCAAGGTGGATATCATAAAGAAACTCAATCCACCGTCCAATCTGAAACAGCTACGGTCATTTATCGGGCATATCGATTTCTACCGACGTTTTATACGAGACTTCAGTAAAATTGCCCGACCATTGTCTGATCTTCTGGCGAAAGACACCCAGTTTATAGTTGATGATAAGTGTCTTTCGGCTTTCGATACTCTCAAGAATATGGTTGTAGAGGCTCATGTCCTTTAGCCACCCGATTGGTCTCTCCCATTCGAGATCATGACGGATGCCTCAGATTTTGCCGTTGGGGTTGTGTTGGGACAGAGGAGGGATGGCCTTCCATTCACCATACACTACGCTAGCAAGACTTTGGATTCCGTGCAAAGGAATTACACAGTTATAGAGAAAGAAATGCTAGCCGTAGTACTTGCCTTAGACAAATTTAGATCCCACATCTTAGGCTCAAAAGTCACAATCTTCACTGATCACACCGCCATCAAGTACTTAATGGATAAGAAGGATTCGAAGCCGCGTCTGACTAGATGGATCCTTCTACTCCAGGAGTTCGACATTGTTATCAAGGATAAGCCTGGAGTCAAGAATGTGGTGGCGGATCACCTCTCCCGACTAGAACTACCCGAGACTTCTGAGTTTGATACACCAATCACCGGGACCTTCCCCGATGAGGCGATTCTTGATGTTGCCTCGTTGCCATGGTATGCCGACACTGTGAACTTTCTTGTTGCTAAGAAAGTTCCATAAGGTTGGTCCAGACAGAGACTTGAGACTTTCCTCGCGAAAGCCAAGTCTTACCATTGGGAGGATGTTGAACAGGAGTTTTCACAGGTCTAAAGTAATCCACACAAGGCGGGGTCACAATGTCGCTGAGGCGACCCGCGAGAAATCCTAATTCCAACAACAATTAACCCACGACAATCAAGTAAAGCAGTGAAAGTGTGTGGAGTTAAAATTTATTATAACTCTACAACAAGATGTGTATAGGTGCAAGTATTGTAGAGGTCGAACACAGGGAGCAGACAGGTAGAACGGGGCAAAATTGCTCAAAATATGTAAATGTGATCAAGTGTCTATCTATGCGATGTTTTGTGGGTTTTTTATTTTATATTTTTTATTTAATTTTTAATTTTATATTTTTTGTATTTTGATTTTTTAATTTCTGATTTTATATTTTCTTTTTATATTATATATATATATTTTCTTTTTTTTAATATTAGAATATATAAGCTATATAAGAAAAGAGATAATACACTATTTATAAAATTAAAGGAAAAAGCTCAAAAATTAGGAAATGAAATGTTTTTGGTATTTTTATACTTTTCTACTATTTTTGTGATTTTTGGGAAATTTTCAGAATATTTTTGGTGTTTTTAAATACTGAAATAAGAGAAAACAGTGAATAAAATACAAGGCTGAAACTAAAATGGAGAAATAAATTAGAAAACAGTAGCAAAAATTCTCCACATTAATTTTCAATGAAAGATAATAAAATAAGGAAAATTTAGACACCAAGATTATATTTTTAGGATTTTTGTAGAATTTTAATATTTTTATAGAGGTTTTTAGAGTTTTGTGATTTTTTGGTGTTTTCTTTTATAATTTTAGTTAATTTTGGAATGAAGTTAAAACACACTAAAAGAAGCAAAATATATTTTTTTGGGATTTTTCTGATGTGTTTTTATATTTTTATGGATTTTATAAGCTAGACAGTGCACAAAATGGCTATTTTTGTTTTTTAATAAATATTCAAATGCAACAATTATAGAAAATAAAAATATGTCGTTAATCTACTATGCAACAGAGACTTAAATTAATTTTTGTAGATTTTTTAGGGTTTTCTAAAGGCATGCGAAAATTAGAGCAACATAAGGAAAATTCATGCATGCCAGGGGCTCTTTTGTAATATGCGAAAAGTTCAAGGGCGTCAAAGCAAAATTTCCAACAAAATATTTAACTAAAGAAAATAGTTTCTGGACAACTATCAAATACCCCACTCGCAAGGATTAAATCCGCAAAAACGCCAGGGCCACGTGCGACGCACGCGCCTGGCGGGGGACCTAATAGCAAATTTATGAAGTTTTGGGGCTTTTTGATAAATCTTACAAAAATATTCTAATAGCAGGCAAAAGTTTATAAGCTAATAAACAATTAACAAAAATGGCTGGGTTGGGCGTGCAAAATACACAGCAAGGGCCGATCTGACGGCGAGAGATGATCCACTTAACGCCACATGTCACGCCCAGGGGGAACGATACCCCTTCATTTTTCTGTGGCCCTGATTAGATCTGGAGCCACGATCGGACGGCTGGAGGGCTGCAAGATCCGACGACGCCTGGGGCGGCTGCAAGAACAGGATCAGATCAACGGCTGGGAGCGGGTCAGCAAGAACACCCGTCGAACTCGCGCATGGCGAGCTTCAAATCCTCGTTACGCGCGTCTCCGAGCAGCTGGGACTCAACCAAGGGCTCAGCTTGTCCTGCACGTTGCCACGAAGTTCTCAGCACCACCATGAATGTCCAGGGACCAACGACGGGCCCCTGGAGCTCGTCGACGTGCCGGTGGTTCTGGAGCTCCTTCCAGATCTCAGATGAGGCGCAGAAGCCCCCTTCAGGTCCTGCAAATGAGAAAGAAACTCGATAGGAAAAGCACGGCAAAGACCTGGCCTTTATTGGCGATAGATCGGCAGCAATGGATGGTGAAGGTGGTCGCCGGAGCCCAAGAGCTCCGGCGAGTGTTTGATTGAAGAAACTACGCTAATTAATATGTTTGGCAGCGAACTAAATACACTAAATAAAACCCTAAACTAACAGCTAACTAATGGCTAGAAAAAAATAAGACGATACGACCTCGATTGGCCGGATAGCCAAGAGATGAAACCGCCGGGAGCTAAGCTTCGGCGATGGGTGGAACCGGCCCTCTGAAGCTTGTCGCCGCTCCTAGCTTGGCCGGAGGAGAAGCTGTCACCTTCTCCGGTCCAGGGCGCAAGGCAAAGGAACGAAATGAGTCACGAATGGGGTTCAAGAAGAAATGGAAGGGTTTGGTGGCTTTTTGAATAGGTGACCGTGGTGGCTCAAAGATCCATGCGTATCGATCGTCGTGATAATCCAAAGTCCAAGAAAACCTATAGGCGTGTAAGAGCTTTGAACAAGGATCGAAAGTCGTGAAGACGACGACCTCAAAAAACGCAAGACACGTTCTCGAAAAATCCGCGAAGATCGGCCAAAATCATTCTGACGTTCTGACAGAGGATGGTCAGACAGTTGACCCGTGGTCAACTCTCCAGACCACCTGGTTGGTCCACGTGGACCAACCAGGAAAAACCTCTATAAAATAATATAAAAAAATCATTTTAAAATTGTAAATAATATTATTTTATTTAGGTTATAACATAAAAAGTGTTTATAATTTTATAAATTATTTTATTACGATTTTTAATTATTTTTATGAAATGTATTTTTACAAGTTTACATTTATGCCATTTATAGGTATATTATTCTATATATTGTATTCTTTTATTTTTATTGTATGTATTTAGTTTATTTATTTTTTATTATCAATTTATATAATTATAACATACTTTTATACACATAATTATATTTTTATTTTATTTTATTGATGTGTTTTGTATATTTAATAAAATAGAATTAGGAATTATACAGATATGTATATAGGTATTATACCTAGGTTTTGTATATACAAGTATCTTTATTTTGAGTTTTATTTACATTTTTATTCTGATTTTAATATTCACAATTATTATAAGTAATATCTACAACATTATAAAAATATAAAATTATAAAAAAAATAAATAAATAATAAATTGAATATTTTAATCTGTACAAGTATACAATAGGGGTCCAAAACTCAACTTTCAAACCGTAGCTCCACCAAATGCGAAACCACCACCATTAAATAGATTATTTTATTCTATATACAATTAAAGGTGAGTTTGCGGCATTTGGAGTTTTCATTTATGAGATACGGGTCTGGGAAGTTGGGATTCTGGATTTTTATTCAGACCAGAACTTTTTATCTGTGTATTATTTTTCAGTGAAATCAATTTTGTATTTTTCTTTATAGAATTATCTACAACTTTCATATACAAAGTTTCTTTATTGGATGTATAAAAAGTGGAACCAAAAATAGGTCCCAAAATGAATAAAGAATGAATAAAATGATATAGGAATTTTATTGGTATTCTTGGCCCTTATCTCCCCCTACTTTATTCCTTGTCGACCTATTCATCGAGATGCCTAGGTCTCGGGGTTTCGGGTCATAACATATTTACAATATTTTATTCTTTTTCTTTTCTTTTCTTTATTCTATAATTTTGGCATTAAAAACAGTATTTTATACACTTTTTACACACATATGCATGAATGCTAAAATGCATGAATTAAGCCTATTTACACGCATTTACTAGGGTTTTTAAGGCCAAAATGATAGAATAAAGATGATGAAACATAGATTCATCATCCCCCTATACTTGCCTTTGCTAGTCCCTAGCAAACACTTATGCAATAAGTACAGAAAAGAAAAACAAAGAAAAGAAAAAGAAGAAGGTGGATTAAGTGTAATTATCAAACTTGTCTTCACAAAATCAAAGTTTAGAGCTTAAGTCGGACCTTTGGAATTTTAGTGCGGGCGGAACCTTATTGAGAACCGAATTTGAAATTCAACAGTCCTTGAGAATCCCAAAACTCTGTCCAAGTCTCCTCAATAGCCAGGTTAGAAATACTTCAACTCATACGCAAACTCTTACGATTATGAATCTGACTCGTACAGTGTAAGTGATGGTGGCTCTCCCCAACTAGAATGACAAAGAGACTGACTTCTCCAGTACGACAACCCAATGATTCTCCAATCCAATAACTCCATCCTCGAGGAGCGGGGTATTCCCTTCTAAGTTCAAGTTGCAACCAGCTCAAGAGGAGGGGGTGAAGAGAAGAATGGACGGTAGCCAGTGTAGCTACCTATCCTGGGATGCAAGACCAGTGTAGTCAAGTCATCCTGCTGCAGGCTCTCATATTTGACTTTGGAACTCAAGCTTGCTTATTGACTTTGTACATACTTGCAGGCTTTTTATTTTTGTACATGCCTGAACACATTTTTTTTGAAGTACTATATACAGCAGCATTTACAAAAGGAGTTTTTCCTCTTGAGCCAGTAGAATATCCCTCTTTTGAAGCTTTATCGTAACCCACAGCCTCCTGTCTTTAGACTTCCTAATCACTGGACGGGTTGGGGTGCACTTCCCTCCCTAGAGGAGGACAAATATTTCCACTTGTGTGCGTCTCATACCGGCAAATCCAATCCCCTCACCACCCCAACTGAGTTGAGCCATGTGAAAGGTGCAAGTGTCCAAGTTAGGTCATTATCAACAAGAGTCGTGTGTGTGCTCCGAAAGACTCTACTTAGGCAGTCAAGAATCCATTGAACCAAGTCACGTGATCCTCAAAGAATTAAGTCAACTAGACCTGAAGTACCTTAAACCCAGTTCCTATAAGGTTCCTATTATTAGGTGGATTTTAAGGTCCAATCAAGCTCCAATCTCCGGATTTACTTAGACTCGTTCAACTATCAAACTCAATCCGAAAAATGCGAATGATATGTAATGCAATGCAGAAAATCTTTTTGTGATGCAATTTTCAAGATTTTTGAACTTTTTATGGATTTTTGAAAAGATGATGATGATGCGAATGCAATTTTTTATATTTTTTTCAAAAAGATTTTTCAAATGTTTTTGGATTTTAATTCTGCAAATGTTTTTGGGCTTTTTGAAAACAAAAAGGTTTTGGCTGAGAACTAGGTTAAAAAATATGTATACGGGAGTGCTTCATATATATACAAGAAGTGGATTTTAAGAATTTACAAGGGTAAGTGGTCGGTTTTATACACATATATATAGTGGATTTTGGTGAGATGTAAGTATTCCTCAAACTTATTTGACACAAGCTTTTCACAAATTTTTTTGAAAACTATAGTCCAAAATAATTTTTACAAACATTTTTACAAACATGTACACACATTTGAAAATCATTTTGTAAAGGTTTTCAAAACAGTATCTATAGATTTTTCAAAATATTTTTGCAACCATTTTTCAAACCATTTGCACATCATTTTTCAAACATTTTCTTTCACACAAAGAAAAGAAATTTTACAAACCACACATTTTTACAAAGGTTGAAAACATGTAACAAAATGTTTTCAAAATAGTTTTCAATAAATGTTCACAAAGATTTTCAAACTATTTTTCAAACATTTTGCAAAAAAATATTTCTCACCTGATTTATTAATCAGTATATACAAAAAGAATTTGAGGAATAATCACATCTTTTTATTAAGGATTTTAATGAATTTTAATGAATTATTAGCCATATTATTAGGAAGATACGAAAGTACGAGTTATGGCTAAAGTATATACATAGTATATACGACCCCCCTATACTTAGCTTGATCTATGTCCTCATAGATCGAAGAGAAAAGAGAAGACATAACTCGTACTGAGTATAGGAAAATCTAAAGAATAAAGGAATACAGAGATGAATGAACGAATGAGAAGTTAACCGTCCCCCTATACTTAGGATCAAATAATCCTAAGTATAGCAGACTGTACACAAAGCAGGGAGGGTCAAGGGTGGGAATGAACATATTATACTCAGATTGTCTCCCCCTATACTTAGGGTAAGATATCCCTAAGTATAGACAAGAAGAGGAGACAATGGAGATGATCGAAAAGAATAGAACAACTCGAGGTGCACGCCCTCCTATACTTAGGACAAAGTACGTCCTAAGTACGGAAAACTGTCTACAAGGGCGGCACCTTTTTGATAGATGAAGAAGATAGAAAAGGAAAAGAAGAAAAGAAGAAAAGAAGAAAAGAAGAAAAGAAATCAAAAGATAGATGAAGAGATTGTGAGGATGTACACACCACTCCCCCTATACTTAGGGTAAAAGAAGCCCTAAGTATAGGCAACGACAGGAGTGATGACACGGAACGACGAATGAACACTCGGCTCGTCCACCCCCTATACTTAGGATAAAGTACGTCCTAAGTAAGGCAAACACGAGAATGGGTGGACGAACAATACGGTAGAGAGAACAGAGGCACACAAAAGTAAATATACAACAGAGATGGATGTACACATGATCAAGAAGGTTGAAAGCGAACCTTCTTGCGGGACCGCTGAGGAATGGATCTGGTGTGATGCAGGTCGACATCGGGGTCCATAGTGGACGGAAGCCGATCAGGGTCGACAGAGTGAAGGTACTCGGGGGTCCTAGGGTGTGAAGGCACAGACTGGTGAGTGGGAGAAGTACGGCTAGGTCCGGCCTTGGGAGTCTCGCTGATATCAAAGTGGAATGGGACGAACTCATCATCATCGGAAGTAGTGTACTCGGAGTCGTCCTGCGAGGTGTCATCCGGGTCAAAACCAAAAGGAACGAACTTATCGGTGGAAGTAGTTGAACTCTGTTCGTCTTCTATAATTTCAACCGGGTCATCTTTCTCATCAAAAGGCCCGAATTTCCGAAGAAAAGCAACCAAATCAAATTCGGCCTTCGGCTCATCAGTATCTACGTGGACAGGAGCGGACTCATCAGTGGAAGTAGTCAGAGCATGTCTGTCCTGTATAGTCTCTAAATCTGCACTCCGCTCAATGGTGTCAATCGTGTAGATCCCACGGATGTCATCAACACAACGCCAAGTCCCAGAAGAAGGAACGTCGAGGTCCATGCTTTTCGAGTTTTCCTCAATCGGGAGGAATTCTCGGGTCTCAGTGGAATCCAATAGACAACAAAATTATCTAATAGTATCATCAAGGTCATGGTCCTCGAGGTCAGCCAAGATAGGTGAAGTCGCATCAGGTGCAGGTCTCTCATCGGTAGTGGGTGCGGTGATCGATGCTTCGCTCTCGTCAGCAGGACGGAAGCGAATCTCTCCTGATCCGTAACCAATAACGACCCTCGCAGAGGCGAGGAATGGTCGTCCCAGGATGATTGGAGAGTGCTCCCCAGTGGAGGTCTCCATGGGCAATACGACAAAATCAACGGTGTGGCTCGTGCCCTGAATCGAAATGACGGTGTTTTCAAGGATACCCTTCGGCCTCTTTATTGATCCATCAGCAAACTGTATGATCATCCTGGTCTTCTTGAGAGGCCCTAAGTGAAGAGACTGTACCAGCGAGAAGGGTAGTATGCTAATCGAAGCACCACCGTCGAGGAGAGTGTGATCACATGTGAAGTCAGAGATGGTGCAGCTAATGAAAGGTGTGGCAAGGTTCTTCTTCCGAGGAATGGGACGGTGTGTGATGGCGTGGGCAGTGGCCATGGTCAAGATGTGACGCTCAGATCTGCTCCTCCGCTTTCTCTTCTTGGGAAGAGGAGCAGATAAATCGGTCATGGCCTGCTGAAACGGATAATCTCATGTATGGTGGCCACCACTTCGGGTTTAGTCAACATTTTTTTGAAATTTTGGACCTCCTCCATACAAGGGAGGAAGTCGGAATCATCATATACACGAGGCATGCCAAGAGCAGTCTGTACAGCGGCATCCTCGGGGTCAAAGGTGGGACAAGGTGTGAGAGGCTGTGTGGTCAAAGGATCTGGCAAGTGGTACCTCTCCTCACAGTCTGGCTCGATTATGTGTCTCCCGAACTCTTTTTGTATTTTTAAATTTTTCTCATTTTTTTTGTATTTTAGGCGATTGCAAACTCTCATGATAATCCTCAAATGATTCCATATCCTCAAAGACTGGAGCGGCATTTTGGTTCTTATTTAAACTAGTAAGGTCGGCAATCCTCGAACTCATATGCTCCATCATCTGATTCAAGGTCTCAAGTGTTGATATCATGAAAGGTGACCCCAAAATCTCAGGATCGGTTGTGTCGAATGTGGGCGGTGGGTGTGGAAAAAAAATCACATTTCGGATCAAGATACTCAAGGAAGAGCGGGTTGTCGAAATGTGTAGGCGATGGTGGTGGAAATGACTGGTGAAGGTCAAAGTCCGGATCCTGAAATAGTGGGTTGGTCGGATATGTACAAAAATCAGGAGCAAAGTCCTCCTGGAAAAAAGAAGGTGGACCGGCTGGAGTGAACGAATGATCCGCAAAGTCCGGATAAAATAAGCTCCAGTCGGCCATCTCGAAACAAAAGAAAATGATCAGGAGAGCACGATGGTCAAGTCAAGGGAGTGGAGAAGAAGGCGCAAATGCGCAGGAATGATCTAGAATACACACAAAACAGTCACAAAGCAAAAATGAAACAAGACAAACCCTCAATTCACCTACTCAACTCAATAGAGACCGTAAAATGCGGTCTTTTAATCTTGTCTGTTTTAAAGTTAGGTGAGAAGTCAAAGAGTTGCACACACACTTAGGGGCTGAAGATGGGATTTGGGCACTAGTCCTTAGGGTGTGCGCGAGCAAGTAAAAGCGAAGACAATGAGGGGATTACTCGTCCCAAGAGATTTTTTTTTCTTTTTGGTTGATTTTAGGGTCGAGTAATGTTAGCAGTCCCAATTTTATGGATTATCACTTTTTTTTGGATTTTTAATGAGAATGCACGATCCTATCGGGGAGTCAATTCACTTAAGCTCCTAGGTGATCAAAATCAGAGGTAGAGTCGGAAAGGCAATGCAAGCGACAAATCAATGATGAATGCTAAAGAGAAATGCTCACCTTGCCTCCAGCACTCTACATGCAAAGATGCTCAGTGGAATTGAAACCTATCTATATGCAAATGCAACCGATGAAATCGCCCTAAGTTTCAGAAATTGCTATTAGCGGGAAGAACCACAAGCTGACCACCAATCCTCAACCCTAGAGTCCGGTCTAGGCTCACCCCTCTCCTCTCGACAAATCGAGTTCAGGAGAAGCGCTTGGCGGGATGAGCTCGCGGCGCGATGGATCAAAGACAATGAATCAACTGTTTAATGATTTGACTAAGTCCAAACGATACTATAGGCACATGCAAAGATATTAGGTGTTTGGCCTTAATCTATCGCAAGCAATCCTAAAACTACGGGCTCAATCACACAAAAGAAATAAAATTCGAAAAATCAGAAAACAAAGTAAAAAAAATGCGATAAAAATGCGAGAAAGCCGCGGCGAGCCCCCAAGTGAACAATCACTTAGAAATTAGGCTCAAGAGTCTAAGTCCGGGGGTACCTGTATTTTTACAAATATAGTGGTCTCTCTCTCACAAAAATTACAAAAATAAATGCAGGAAATAAATTCTACAACTAAAGGTGGAGCTCGGTCTTCAAAAATCTCTCCTCGTCTCCTCGGTGCTAAGCTGGCAGAAGCCGGCTTCACATGGGTGCGTAGGTGCCTAGGGTGGAGCGCCTCCCTCGATCCGTGGTACCTTGCACAAAGTCAAACAGGAGAGGGGGTTAGACAGCTCAACAGATATATCAAAAATAAAGAAAATAAAATAGAAGAAATGAAAGCCGCGAAATAGACAATCAATCACAATCACAAACAAGACCCGAACTAAGCGTTGTTGCTCCTCGGCAACGGTGCCATTTGTTGAACAAGATTTTTCACAGGTCTAAAGTAATCCACACAAGGCGGGATCACAATGTCGCTGAGGCGACCTGCGAGAAATCCTAATTCAAACAACAATTAACCCACAACAAGTAAATCAAGCAATGAAAGTAAATGTGCGGAGTTAAAATTTATTATAACTCTACAACAAGATGTGTATAGGTGTAAGTATTGTAGAGGTCGAACACAGGGAGCAGACAGGTAAAACGGGGCAAAATTGCTCAAAATATGTAAATGTGATCAAGTGTCTATCTATGCGATGTTTTGTGGGTTTTTGATTTTATATTTTTTTATTTAATTTTTAATTTTATATTTTTTGTATTTTGATTTTTTTAATTTCTGATTTTATATTTTCTTTTTATATTTTATATATTTTTTCTTTTTTTTAATATTGGAATATATAAGCTATATAAGAAAAGAGATAATACACTATTTATAAAATTAAAGGGAAAAGCTAAAAAATTAGGAAATGAAATGTTTTTGGTATTTTTATACTTTTCTACTATTTTTGTGATTTTTGGGAAATTTTCAGAATATTTTTGGTGTTTTTAAATACTGAAATAAGAGAAAACAGTGAATAAAATACAAGGCTGAAACTAAAATGGAGAAATAAATTAGAAAACAGTAGCAAAAATTCTCCAAATTAATTTTCAATGAAAGATAATAAAATAAGGAAAATTTAGATACCAAGATTATATTTTTAGGATTTTTGTAGAATTTTTAATATTTTTATACAGGTTTTTGGAGTTTTGTGATTTTTTGGTGTTTTCTTTTATAATTTTTAGTGATTTTGGACTGAAGTTAAAACACACTAAAAGAAGCAATATATATTTTTTTTGGGATTTTTCTGGTGTGTTTTTATATTTTTATGGATTTTATAAGCTAGACAGTGCACAAAATGGCTATTTTTGATTTTTAATAAATATTAAAATGCAATAATTATAGAAAATAAAAATATGTCATTAATCTACTATGCAACAGAGACTTAAATTAATTTTTTTAGATTTTTTAGGGTTTTCTAAAGGCATGCGAAAATTAGAGCAACATAATGAAAATTCATGCAGGCCAGGGGCTCTTTTGTAATATGCGAAAAGTTCAAGGGCGTCAGTGCAAAATTTCCAACAAAATATTTAACTAAAGAAAATAGTTTCTGGACAACTATCAAATACCCCACTCGCAAGGATTAAATCCGCAAAAACTCCAGGGCCACGTGCGACGCACGCGCTTGGCGGGGGACCTAATAGCAAATTTATGAAGTTTTGGGGCTTTTTGATAAATCTTACAAAAATATTCTAACAGCAGGCGAAATTTTATAAGCTAATAAACAATTAACAAAAATGGCTGGGTTGGGTGCACAAAATACCCAGCAAGGGCCGATCTGACGGCGAGAGATGATCCACTTAACGCCACGTGTCACGCCCAGGGGGGACGATACCCCTTCGTTTTCTGTGGCCCTGATTAGATCTGGAGCCACGATCGGACGGCTGGAGGGCTGCAAGATCCGACGACGCCTGGGGCGGCTGCAAAAACAGGATCAGATCAACGGTTGGGAGCAGGTCAGCAAGAACACCCGTCGAACTCGCGCATGGCGAGCTTCAAATCCTCGTTACGCGCGTCTCCGAGCAGCTGGGACTCAACCAAGGGCTCAGCTTGTCCTGCACGTTGCCATGAAGTTCTCAGCACCACCATGAATGTCCGGGGACTAACGGCGGGCCCCTGGAGCTCGTCGACGTGCCGGTGGTTCTGGAGCTCCTTCCAGATCTCAGATGAGGCGCAGAAGCCCCCTTCAGGTCCTGCAAATGAGAAAGAAACTCGACAGAAAAAGCACGGCAAAGACCTGGCCTTTATTGGCGATAGATCGGCAGCGATGGATGGTGAAGGTGGTCGTCGGAGCCCAAGAGCTCCGGCGAGTGTTTGATTGAAGAAACTACGCTAATTAATATGTTTGGCAGCGAACTAAATACACTAAATAAAACCCTAAACTAACAGCTAACTAATGGCTAGAAAAAAATAAGACGGTACGACCTTGATTGGCCGAACGACCAAGAGATGAAACCGCCGGGAGCTAAGCTCCGGCGATGGGTGGAACCGACCCTCTGAAGCTCGCCGCCGCTCCTAGCTTGGCCGGAGGAGAAGCTGTCACCTTCTCCGGTCCAGGGCGCAAGGCAAAGGAACGAAACGAGTTACGAATGGGGTTCAAGAAGAAATGGAAGGGTTTGGTGGCTTTTTGAATAGGTGACCGTGGTGGCTCAAAGATCCATGCGTATCGATCGTCGTGATAATCCAAAGCCCAAGAAAACCTATAGGCATGTAAGAGCTTTGAACAAGGATCGAAAGTCGTGAAGACGACGACCTCAAAAAACACAAGACCCGTTCTCGAAAAATCTGCGAAGATCGGCCAAAATCATTCTGACTATCTGACAGAGGATGGTCAGACAGTTGACCCGTGGTCAACTATCCAGACCACCTGGTTGGTCCACGTGGACCAACCAGGAAAAACCTCTATAAAATAATATAAAAAATCATTTTAAAATAGTAAATAATATTATTTTATTTAGGTTATAACATAAAAAGTGTTTATAATTTTATAAATTATTTTATTACGATTTTTAATTATTTTTATGAAATGTATTTTTACAAGTTTACATTTATGCCCTTTATAGGTATATTATTCTATATATTGTATTCTTTTATTTTTATTGTATGCATTTAGTTTATTTATTTTTTATTATTATTTTATATAATTATAACATACTTTTATAGACATAATTATATTTTTATTTTATTTTATTGATGTGTTTTGTATATTTAATAAAATAGAATTAGGAATTATACAGATATGTATATAGGTATTATACCTAGGTTTTGTATATACAAGTATCTTTATTTTGAGTTTTATTTACATTTTTATTCTGATTTTAATATTCACAATTATTATAAGTAATATCTACAACATTATAAAAAAATATAAAATTATAAAAATAATAAATTGAATATTTTAATCTGTACAAGTATACAATAGGGGTCCAAAACTCAACTTTCAAACCGTAGCTCCGCCAAATGCGAAACCACCACCATTAAATAGATTATTTTATTCTATATACAATTAAAGGTGAGTTTGCGGCATTTGGAGATTTCATTTGTGAGATACGGGTCTGGGAAGTTGAGATTCTGGATTTTTATTCAGACCAGAACTTTTTATCTGTGTATTATTTTTCAGTGAAATCAATTTTGTATTTTTCTTTATAGAATTATCTACAACTTTCATATACAAAGTTTCTTTATTGGATGTATAAAAAGTGGAACAAAAATAGGTCCCAAAATGAATAAAGAATGAATAAAATGATATAGGAATTTTATTGGTATTCTTGGCCCTTATCTCCCCCTACTTTATTCCTTGTCGACCTATTCATCGAGATGCCTAGGTCTTGGGGTTTCGGGTCATAAAATATTTACAATATTTTATTCTTTTTATTTTCTTTTATTTTTTCTATAATTTTGGCATTAAAAACAGTATTTTATACACTTTTTACACACATATGCATGAATGCTAAAATACATGAATTAAGCCTATTTACACGCATTTACTAGGGTTTTTAAGGCTAAAATGATAGAATAAAGATGATGAAACGTAGATTCATCATAGGATCAGGTTCTTTATCATGAAGGACCGGATTCCGTCTAGCGTCGGTGTATTCCTCAGGAGGAATACCAGAGTGTCCTCATGTATTGTCATCAATTAGAAGCTGGAGGACATCACTCAGGGAAGAGGACGGCACAAAAGGTGCTCCAATCCGGCCTTTGGTGGCCTACGCTCATTGCAGATGCTCATGCATTCATAAAGAGATGTACTGACTGTCAGAAGATGGGCACTTGTGGACATAGAGACATGATGCCGATGCAGCCGATCCACTTCTGTGAAGTGTTCGATGCATGGGGTATCGACTTTATGGGCCCATTTCTGAAAAGTCAGGGATTCGAGTATATCCATTTAGCTATGGATTATGTGAGTCGTTGGGTATAGGCTATTCCTGCCCGAGCCGCGGATGCGAACACGATTTGCAAGTTCCTGAGAAAGCACATCATTATGCGGTTCGGAGTCCCTCGAGTTCTGATCTCTGATGGGGGTAGCCACTTCATCAACGACAAGGTAAGAGCACTTGCTAACGAGTTCGGTATAGACCATCGGGTTGCTACTCCATATCATCCTCAGACGAATGGTCTAGCCGAAGTCTCGAATAGGGAGATCAAGACGATTTTGCATAAGGTTGTTCGCCCAGACCGAAAGGATTGGTCGCAGCTTTTGGACTCGGTTCTTTGGGCATATAGAACATCCTTCAAGAATCCATTGGGCACATCTCCCTTTCGACTCGTTTATGGCAAGCCATGCCACTTACCTGTTGAGATTAAGCACAAATCCTGGTGGGCAGTGAAAGAAGTAATTTTTGGCCTAGACGATGCGGGAGATTAGAGGCAGACTGAATTAGCAGCCCTGGAAGAGCTGAGAGATCAAGCATTCACGAGTAGCCTACATTACAAAGAGCGGGTGAAAGAGTGGCATGACTCTCACATCAGCCACAAGCAGTTTGAAGCCTGATCAGAAAGTTTGGCTATTCGATGCGAGACTGAAACTATTTCCAGGGAAACTTCAGAGTAAATGGAAAGGCATGTATCTTGTGCGAAAGGTGTACGACAACAGTAGCATCGACATATCTGAGTTGTCTTCTGATTCCACCTTTCGAGTCAACAGTCAGCGGTTGAAACCATTTCTCGATCATGTGATCTGCCGACCGTTGAGGTTGCCCCAATCCATTTTGTATGAGATGATCTTTTCACTCTTACACTTTGCATCTCATACCTGATTTTCAAAAATCTCTTGTATATATTTTCGATTTCATTCTTTCTTCTTTTCGTTTATCTTACACCCTTAGGATCATCTAGCTTTGCTATACTTAGGATGTGCTTTATCCTAAGTATAGGGGGGTGTAGACACCGTGTTTTTGTATCGTCCTTTCGATCACCCCTGTTGTTGCTTATACTTAGGGTGCTCTTTACCCTAAGTATATGGGGGTGATCTCGCTCATATCGCCTTTTGATTGTCGTCGGTTTTTGTATCGTCTGCTCCCTCGCTTGTCCCTCACCTTTTGATTTCCGTCTCTATACTTAGGGATATTTTACCCTAAGTATGGGGGGGACAAGCCGAGCTGCTGAGTATGCACATTCTCTTGACCTCGATCATCTTCGGTTTTGAGTCCGCTATTATTAGGATCACTTGATCCTAAGTATAGAGGAGATGATCGACTTCTATTCTTTTATTCTTTATTCTTTCAGTCATTGTAGTATAGATTCTTTTCACCGATCTATACTTAGCCCGAGTTATGTCTTCCTTTGTCGCTTCTTTGTTCACTATGAGGACATAGTTCACGCTAAATATAGGGGGGTGTCGTATATATGTTATATATACTTTAGACGCCATAACTCGTACTTTCTCGTATTTGTAATAATAAGGCTTCTTAAAAGTATGGGTTTATATTTTGGGTTTTTAAAAGCTGCAAGAAAATCGTAAAAATGTTTTATAAAAAATAGTTTAAAATTTGTATATAAAAAATATTGTAAAATTTTTTGATAAAATCCTTAAAAATTTTAAAAATAAAATCCTTGTAAAACCTTGTATAAAAGCCATATAACTTGTATATAAAATTTGTGTAAAATCCTTTGTAAAATATACAAAATCCGTCTAAAATTTGTGAAAATAGAATTAATCCACTAACTTTTACACAAAGACCCCTAAAAATTGAAAAGTTTTAAAATCCAATAAAAATTTATAAAATTCTTTAAAAAAACCACTTAATGCATTTAAGCCAGAAAATCTACCTCATAAAAAATTGTTGCATTCATTAGCATTTTTTAGAACAAGTTTGATTCTTGAACCACATAGATCTAAGTCCGAGAGATGGAGCTTGGTTTAGGCATTAATCCACTTAATTCTAAAGGGACTTTATTAGGAACGAGAATTGAGACTCTTCAAATCTTGTAGACTTAATTCTTTGGGTTCCATGAGACCGTGTTCGGAATTCAACTTGAAAGTGCCTAAGTAGGACACATGGTGTCATCCGTTGAACTCTTCTCCATTTGAACCAATTTTGAGCTCATGCACTCTGCACTTAGCTCAACTTGCTTGGGATTGCGAAGGGCAATCCATATCGGTGGTGCGTTTCCATCCTTATCTGGTGGTGGTGATATCTAAAGATGGGAGAGATTGGGGTTGAAATAAAGCTTCGGATGAGGGAAGGATATGCTGGCACAATTTTTCCAAGACCCTAAAAAATGGGCGGAATAAAAAGATGGTATATCCGTCGGGGCACAAAAGACCGATGCAGTGCAACAATTCTCTCTACAAAAGAAGCTAAAATACACCAAATTCCAAAAATGACCACAATGGTCCGAGCTTCAGAAAAGCATGCATGTCTTCGTGAAGACTTGGCTAAACTGGCCAGGCTTCACCGGAGATGTGATTACACTGATCGCACTCCAGTTCTCTTCTCCTTCTTCTACCTTCTCTCTTACTCGATTGTGGACACAGCACGACCTGACCTCAGAAGGAAATACCTCCCTCCTCGAGGATTGAGCTGCTGGATAAGGGCCCAATGGGAGTGTGTCGCTGGGGTGGGTGGTTTCTTCGCTTCTCTAGAGCGGGAAGAGCTAAAACTTTTCACACACAGTCAAATTGCTTTCAAAGCCGAAAAGTTTGCGTGATGAATAGGTGGATCTGAGCTGGCTGTTGAGGTGGATCTGGATAAGGATTTATGGAACTTGAGGGATGTCGAGGCTTAAATCCTAATTCTAATAGAGTCCCGACACACTATTAATCCAAGAGGTCTGAATCTAGGCTCCAGATTTTGGGCAAAGTGATATTCGGTTTTAAACGATCATGTTCTAAGTTCTTTTATTTCCTTTTTTTCTTTTTGCTTACACTTATTTATAGAATAAGTGCTTGCTAAGGGACTAGCAAAGGTAAAGTATAGGGGAATGATGAATCCGTAATTCATCGCCTTTATTCTTTCATTTTGGCTAAAATCCTTGGTAAAATACATGTAAATATACAGTAATTCAATTAATTATCATTTTAATCACAAATATTAATATTATAAATTTAACACTTATATTTACCAAAATAAAAGAATAAAGAGAAAAATAAAAATAAAAATAAAAGAAAGATGTATATAGAAAATATACAGACTGATCCTAACCCCGAGACCAGGTCAATATTGACCAGGTCAACAAAAGAAATAAGTAGGAGAAGATAATGATCATAACTTATAAAAATATCAAGAAAATCAATACCAAAAATATAATTTACCCATTTTTCACGTTGTAAATACTTCACCTATTTTATTTATCATCAAAATCACCTCAAATAAAAACACTCCTTTTGTAAAAGTTATTCATAAAAATATATATTATTTTATAAAAATATCAGAAAATATTTCAGCACAAAATAAAATAACCATAATGAACCGGAAAAAGCCGTAAAAGCCAACTTCTGAGGTTCATATCTATTTATAGAGAAATCCAAATTGACAAACTCACTTTTAAAATCCGTTTTGTACATAATACTATTTATTAAAAATATCAAAAAATAATCGGATAAAACCGGTGAGTTTCGGCTTTTGGACCCGTTGTCTATATGTATTATATGTAGAAACTTTCGGGATTTTTAATTAAATAACCTGTAAACCGTATTAACTTAATTCTTGTTCTAAAAATTATCTAAAATTGTATATAAAAATATAAAAATAAAATAACTTAAAATATCGAAAAAATCCGGAGGCCCGAAGCCGCTACTTTTCGTCCGGGCCTCATAACTCGGCCGTATGAGCTCCGAAATTGGCAAACTCAGTCCCTAAAATTATATTTTTCAATTATCTACAAAATGACATTGGTTTTGCTAAAATCGGAGTTAATGCGAAAAACGCCGTTTTCGGGGTCCGTATTGGTATATTTGTACAATAAGCCGTAACTTATATTATTATTTAATACATTAATCCCTTATTCTATTTATATATAAATAATACTTTATTTATTATTTATTTAATTTATTTATTCTTTTAAATAATTTATTAAATTAATTATTTACTTAATAATGTAATTATATACTTAATTATTACTTAATTACTTCTTAAGTATACTTAATTATTATTTATTTATTTAATTACGAAATTAATATAATTTTTATTTATTTAATCATTTATTTATTATTATTATTAATTATTTAATTTAATTTAATTAATTATTTTTTCCTTCATTTTTTTCTTTCTCTTTCATACTTTACCAAAACTTCACCCATCGTCTTCTCCGAGGGTTCCAAGCCACCGCCGCCTCCTTCTTCATGCCGTTCGCCAACCGCCCAACGGCCGTTGGCCGGCCGTTGTCCAACCGCCTCTGATTCCGGTCACCACCTAGGGGTGATGCCATCCCCTGGCCCCTATTTATACCCGTCCTCTCCCTCCGGGAAGGGGTATCTGCCATTTGTGACCTTTCCATTTCCGAGCTACGGGAGAGAGAGAGAGGGTCGAGGACGGTGACAGCGTCATTTCTCTCTCCGCCGTCGAGCGAGTTGGGCAAGGTGTGGCGCGATCCAACACCGGCGTAGAAGCTCTCTTCCGCCGTGCGTCAGCCCCGCGGAGCGCCGCCGCGTTGAGGCCATATCCAGGAGCTCTGCTAGAGCTCTTCACAGGCGTGGCATTCATCGTCTCTTCCATCTTCCAGGTTAGAATCCAATCTCTCTCCTCATTCATCTTAATCTCTCTGTCCCTCTTGTTTCCCCTCCAAATTACAACTCGAAGCATTCCATCCAATCCTTTCTCTATTTTCTTCTCTCTTCATTCTTTTCCCTCTCAAATCTCATCTCTCCGTTTTCTCTGTTGCGAATTTCACTCACAACGTGATATCTCATTGATGCCGATTGAAGTTGCAATATTCCATTCTCATACCTCAATTAGATTTGAGGTTTAATCCCTATTTCTACCTTCAACGGATTCCTATCAATTTTACCAGAATTAACAACGGACCGAAGAGTACACCTTCGAGTCGAATTGGAATTTGCAGGATGAGTTCCGGATTGCAGATCTACATACTGTCAGATCTGAGATGCTAATACCATCGTTTAGAGCCGATTGGAGCGTCCTCATTCAATCTCACTGCATTTTTTTGTCAACCGCGATCTGTAACAGAACGGCACTACTTGGAGGCGATCATTTCACATCGCGAGAGGACATCTGATCAACATTGCAACAATTTCGCTGTGCGCATCAGCTCGCACCGAAACGCCGCCGCTTCGTTTTGCCACCTTACACCCGATTGACATGGGAAAAACACGAGGTAAGTAAACCGTCAGATCAGCTGAAAAACGAAAGGTCTGCAATCAGCCACCCGCCGGTATCCTGCACCAGGCGCCGCCCACCGCTTTGCCGATTAATACCCGCACGTGAGCAGCGCAGGAGCTGTGCGAATCGATTTTTGGGGGCATTTGCGGTTTTACCCTCTATCATATTGTTTTTCTAAACAGGTCCAGGGGCTAAATAAGCCACGTGTCATTATTAGACGTACCGGACCGCCCCACCGTTGAAGAATCGCATGTGCAGAGGAGATATATTGTAGGCAAATTTGCAACTCACCATCGGAATTTTGTTATTCACGCACAGGTCCAAAATCTGAAAGCATCACGCGCGAAGCATGTGCAGCGCTGGAAACTTTGCGCGCACGCCCCTCCAGCTTCTACACATTTCACTCGCGCCCCCTATTTTTTCCTACTATTACCCATATACCCCTTTACTGTATATTCTTATATACTATATACATCCCTATACTTAATAAATAAAAATAAAAATATAAAATACATAAAATACTCAAAAATATTATATTTTACTAATAGACAGTATAAATACGTTTTAAAAAAATAAAAAAAATAAAAAATATTAAAATCAATAAAAAATACAAAATTGAAAAAAACTTCAAAAATTCATAACTAATTCAAGAAAAATACCCTAAAAACGTGCAACCTATCATTTTGAAGGTATTTACATCTACTTTCTAAGAAAATATAATAAAAAGATTTTGTTACTGTTTGCTACCTTAAAAATTAGAAAAACAACACAGTTTTACATAAAAACTTCATTTTCGCATTAGAAATAAATCAAACTCTATAAACAATCTTAACAACCCTCTAAAAATCCATAAAAACAGTAAAAACACATTAAAAATATAAAAAGAACAAAATAAAAAACAAATTAAAATGTTAACATTTTCTAAAATATTAAAAAATACAAAATACTTAAAAATCACCAAAACAATATAGAATTCATAAAAATCAAATAAAATTCAGAAAAATTCTTAAAAATAAAATAAAAATTAGGAAACCCCCTTGCCTAAGCTTTTCTACCGATTTCCCCTAGTTCTAAACAGTTTGCCTCCCTGAGTTCGACACTCCATACGAATCACTATACACATTTGTTTAGGAGTATAAATAAAATAAAGGAGATTAATTCGAACTTAATCTCTTCTGATAAAACCCACTCGGTCAATACAACGACTGTGATTTTGTTTCTGTCTCTTTTCGCAGGAATAAAGAAGTGATCGAGAGGTGGTTTTTCAGTTATGTACACACATGATGACCCTATCTCCCTCTACATGGTTTCTTTCGCGGTCAGGCCCATGCTGAGCCTCCCTTGGGATTAGGTCACTCAATATTTATTCTAAATATTTTCCTCTTTTTCTTGTATTTTTTTATTCCTTTATTTATGCACAAAAACATGCTAATTATGCATATTTACATGATGCATGTGTTTTGACAACTTATGATATTTACACATATTTACATGGTATTTGGCTAAGATTTCTAGCTAAAATAAAGGAATAAAGAGTGATGAATGGGTATTCATCACCCCTATACTTAACTTTGCTAGTCCCTTAGCAAACACTTATTTGAAAAAGAAGTGAAAAAGAAAAGAAAAAGAAAAAGAGAGGAAATGCAAGAATCAATGCAGATTATTAAACTTGCATTCATTAATTGAAATATAGAGCTCGGTCAGATCTTTGGATTATTAATGTGTCGGAACCTTATTTGGGACTCAGGTTTAAGACTCAACAGCCTCTAAGATCCACTAATCTATAGTCAAGACTCCTCAATAATCCAGATCAGAACAAGTCTACATACACAAACCCTGAAGACCATGAATCTTTCCTTGTACAGTGTAAGTGAGGTATAGCTCTCCACCTCATAAGTAGCAAAATGACAACCCTTCCCCAACAAGGTTTCTCTATGACCCTAGTTTGGACACTCTTTCCTCGAGGAGCGGGGTATTCCCTTCTAAGTTCAAGTTCAACCGGCTCAAGAAGAGGGGGAAGAAGAGAATGGATCATGGCCAGTGTAGCCATGTATCCCTGGGAGCTCAACCAGTGTAGCTAAGTCTCCCTGCTGCAAGCTACATAAGATGGAACATAAGTCTTAAGCTTTGCTTATTGTACTATATACACTCCGGTGGGGTTATCATTTTCTATCAGACCCACCACTTTTTTGGAGTTCTTTTCTTTTTGCATTTTTTTGATGTGCATTTGTACAACATATCTACAAAGTGCAACCTATATACATAAGGAGTTTTTCCTCTTGAGCCAGTAGACTATCCCTCTTTTGAAGCATTATTGCAACCCAAAACTCCTGTCGTTAGACCTCATGGTAAGTAGACCAAGTTGAGACGCACTTCCTTCACTATAAGAAGAAGGAGAGGTTCCACCTAAAAGTACTACCCTCATATGCTACCCCAAGTCAAGGAAGATTGCCTCCTCACCACCTCATCCTTAGAGAGCTCGGTGTAAAGTGCGGGTCCAAGTCAAGCCATTGTCTATATGAGTCATGTGTGTGCTGTTAAGTGCTCTACTTAGGCTCATCGAGATGACATATGATCATAGCCTAGTGGACTCAAAGAATCAAGTCACCATGGACCTGAAAAGTCTCAACCATAAGCCCTATAAGGTTCCTCTTATAATTAGGTGGATTAAGATCTTAACTAAGCTCCATTTTCCAATTTAATTCTAGGCTAGTTTAAATGTCAACTATGATCCAGGAAAAACTGTAGAGGTATTTACAAAGATGCAATTTACAAACTATGTACACATGTGCAAAATTTTTGAAAAAATATTTTGAAATCATGGATGCATGCATGAATGCAAGTTTCGCAAAAATAATTTACATAAATTTACACAAGGTTTTTGCAAACTTTTGATTTTCAAAATATTTTACAAAAATTTTATACTATATACATAATTTTGATATCAAAATATTTACGAGCTAGTTACACAAAAGGTTTTTACAAACATTTTTACAAAAATAAATTGTACACTAGCTATGTATGTGCAATAAAAGAATTTTTATTTACAAGGAAAATTTTTTAATTTTTATGGATTTTTGGATTTTAGCCATTTTTATTTATTAACACACTCACACAAAGTACGAATTATGGCTAAAGTATATATGAAATATATACACACCGCCCTATACTTAGTTCGAACGATATCCTCAGGGTCACGAGCGATGAAGAAGACATAACTCGTGCTTAGTATCGGGAAGTGAAAAGGAAGGCTATATACAAAGACGAATGAAAAGAATAGATATGCAAGAGGATCTCGGCATTTCCCCCTATACTTAGGATCAAATAATCCTAAGTATAGCAGGCTGTACACAGAAGGGAAAACCGAGTGAGAATGTACAGGGTCTACCTCCCCTATACTTAGGGTAAATATATCCCTAAGTATAGGCAGCAAAACAGGGGTAGAAATGAATTAATAGAAACTCAAAAGTCTTACACCCCTCTATACTTAGGGCAAAGTGCACCCTAAGTATAGCAACGTCGAAGATGTAAATGGGGTGTTAGACTGAAGAATAGTGTGATATGGACAACTGGATCTATACAAGTCGGAAAAATAGTGATAATCAGGCGTGAGATGCAATAGATGTGAGTCAAGAGACCACATCTCACGCAAAGTGAATCGGGGCAACGTCAACGACCCGCGGCTCATGATCTAGATATGGCTTGAGCCGCTGGCCGTTAACACGAAAGGTACTCTCAGAAGACAACTCAGATATATCGATACTCTCGTTGTCATGTACCTTTCTAACCAAGTAAGGTCCCTTCCATTTGCTCTGTAGCTTCCCTGGGAATAATCTCAACCTGGCATCGAACAACCATACTCGCTGTCCTGGCTCAAACTGCTTGTGGCTGATATGAAAATCATGCCACTCCTTCACTCTCTCCTTGTACTGTAGGCTGCTCGAAAAGGCTGTATCATGAAGCTCCTCCGGGGCTACTAACTCTACCCTCCTCTGATCTCCTACATGCTATGGATCCAAAAGTATATCAGTACAGCCTAAAGTGACCTATGTCTCAGCTCAACAGGTAAATGGCAGGACTTGCCATAAACGAGGCGAAAGGGAGATGTACCCAAAGGAGTCTTGAAAGACGTCCTATATGCCCACAAGACCGAGTCCAAAAGCTGTGACCAATCCTTTCGGTTAGGACGGACGACTTTCTGCAATATAGTCTTGATCTCCTTGTTCGACACTTCAGCAAGACCATTCGTCTGAGGGTGGTATGGAGTGGCTACTCGATGGTCTATGCTGAACTCTCTAGCAAGGGCCTTTACCTTGTCGTTGATGAAGTGAGACCCCCCATCAGATATCAAAACTCGAGGTACCCCGAACCGTGAAATGATATGCTTCCTCAAAAATCGGCAAACGGTCCTAGCATCTATGGTTCGGGCAGGGAGGGAGACCTCAACCCAACGACTAACATAATCAATGGCCAACCGAATGTACTCTAATCCCTGACTCCTAGGGAATGGACCCATGAAATCGATGCCACATGTGTCAAAAACCTCACAAAAGTGAATGGGCTGCATCGGCATCATATCATGTTGTCCACAAGTGCCCATCCTCTGACAGTCAGTACACCTCTTCGTGAACTCATCAGAGTCCTTGAAGAGAGTAGGCCACCATAGGCCAGATTGGAGCACCTTCTGTGCCGTTCTCCTCCCAGAGTGATGTCCTCCTGCCTCAAGCTTGTGGAAGTAAGTGTGGACGCTGTGGTGCTCCTCCTGAGGAATGCACCTACGCCAGACGCTATCCCCTCCTTCATGATAAAGGATGGGATCCTCCCAGTGGTAGAACTTGACCTTCGCAAGGAAGGTCTCAAGTCTCTGCCTGGGCCAATCCTGTGGGACTTTCTTGACAACAAGAAAGTTCACGATATCAGCGTACCACGAGAGAGAGGCGATAACAAGGATCGCCTCATCTGGGAAGGTCTCACAAATAGGCTCGGTCTGCTCAGAATCATCAAGATGCTCTAATCGGGAGAGATGATCCGCCACCACATTCTTGACTCCAGGCTTATCCTTAATCTCTATATCAAACTCCTAGAGTAGAAGGATCCATCTGGTCAATCTGGCTTTGGCATCCTTCTTTACCATGAGGTACCTGATGGAAGTATGATCAGTGTAGATGGTCACTCTAGATCCAATGATGTACGATCTGAACTTATCTAGGGCAAAAACTACGGCTAGCATCTCCTTCTCAGTGACTGTGTAGTTCCGCTGAGCGGCATCCAAAGTACGGCTAGCGTAGTGAATAGCAAATGGTACTCCGTCCCTCCTCTGTCCCAGCACGGCCCCTACGGCAAAATCGGTGGCGTCCATCATGATCTCGAATGGGAGAGACCAATTAGGTGGCTGGAAGACAGGAGCCTCTACAACTCGACTCTTGAGAGTCTCAAATGACGATAGACACTTATCATCAACAAGGAACTCGGTGTCTTTCATCAGTAGATCAGTCAACGGTCGGGAAA